>LPNX010723351.1:582496-619357 GCA_001517045.1 Pseudotsuga menziesii
ACAAATCCTCCATGCTAGGGCATAACCATAAAAAAAAGTCTTCTCCTTATGAAACCAACGAATGTCTTCTTTGGAGCAGCTGTGGGTGAGCAAGTGTGTGTAATAATGAAATGGAATGATCTTCTTTTATAGCCTTTGAGTCACCTATAAGTGGACCAAAACTCAAAATAACAAAATAATATTATTTTATTCTTTTATTACTTTGATTTTCACCTTTAGTGGTACTAAAGGTCTTTTTGCACTTTCACTTTGACTCCTTAGTGGTACTAAGGGTCCTCATGTATTTTTGACTTTTACTTTAGCCTTCTTCAAGTGCCCCTGTGGTGAAAACAAGTTGTCAAGGTGGTCCTTCATCCCCACTCATAGTAAATCATCATAATCATAGAGAATTATTAATGTTTTTATCTCACACTCTGTATGACACCAAGATCGGGTACTAGGTGTCTTAACCAAGGGTAGATAAGCCTTGGAGAAGATCACAAAGCCCACAGATCGAGGGTCAGAGTGTCACACATGCCCAGATCCGGTCTAGGGCTTATAGTGTTATCTTGGTAACAGACCAGGTGCCTCATCCATAGGCTGCATAATTTGACCCAAGGTCAAATACTTGGTAACAGACCAGGTGCCTCAACCATAGGCTGCATAATTTGACCCAAGGTCAAATACTTGGTAATAGACCAATTACCTCCATTCTTTCGAATAATGGCCCTCAGCCCCAGGCCGAGTCCCTAGTCCCAGACTAGGTTAAATTCTTGGTAACTGACTAGGTGCCTCCATTCAAAAAATGACCACTCAGCTCTAGGCTGAGTCCCCTAGTGCTAGACTGGTTCCACACCTTGGACCTGGACCAGATGTCTCCATTCAACAGAATGGTCACTCAACTCAAGGTTGAGTCCCCCAATGCTAGACTGGTTCCACATCCTGGTCCCTGACCAGATGTTTCCATTCAACAGAATAGTCAGTCAACTCAAGCTTGAGTCCCCTAGTGTTGGACTGGTTCCACATCCTGGTCCCAGACCAGATGTCTCCATTCTCCTAAGAGAATGGCTCTCAATGCTGCTAGGGAAAAATCAACAGACCTAACGCCTTGCATGATTTTGGAGCCTTGTTCTTGAGGGATGTGAGGCTAGGGAAAAATCATGGAGAAAATTGAATGATGAGTTTTGAGCTTTGTGTTATGCCTTGCTTGGAAGAAGACTTGATTATTGTATACTTGATGTTCCATGGAGGTTTTGGTGCTTGTGTTGATGCAAGAGTTGAAGACCTAGGGTTTGAGGACTGAGACCTGAGGATGCATATGTATAGTTGGAGGTTGGCGCTAAATGTTTTTGCCGTATACCTGTGTGATGCAACATTCCTAGGGTTTGTAAACCCTAAGGAAGACAACAATGCTCATGTGGGGAGCTTGTGTGATACAAGCTTGTTGTATGTGCCAAGGAGGATTTGCCGGTGTTTTGATGGTTAGCATCTTGAGAATCCTTGAAGGAGTGACCGACTTTGGTTTTTAGTGATTCCTAGTTAGGGGGAGCTGGTGGTTGGGGTTTTCTTAGTTTCCCTGGCTAAGGTTTGAAGAGCTTGTCTTGTATTAGCTTTGTGATAAAGTTGTGGTATGTACTTGTACTTCATACTTTATATATATATATGTGTGTGTGTGTGTATAATATTGTGTACTTGCAGGTTTGATTTTCAACTTATAACATATAGATGAATTGGTTAAGTGATTAAATACATTTCTAGAAGATAAAGGAGCAGATTTGCTGCTGTTATAATCTATTGTAATAAGACATATCATAAACATATCATATCTATTATATGCCTTGAAAAGTGTGACCTTAGGGCTGTAGAATTGTGGTATTAAAGTTGGTGTTATATTAATAGGCGATATATCACCCATAAATCAATATATTGTGAGTTAAACTTGATGTTGATATTATTGCAATAATTTTATCTTTAGAAATTATCGCTTTGAATGCATCAATTTCACTGTATAACCAGATTTTTGGTCTTTTATCCCACATTTTGTGGAAGTGAGTTAGAGGATTGAGCTCTGAGGATAATGTGACCATTTTCCAGCAAGCAAACAAGGGGACATCCGTTGTTTCATTGTCATTAGCTGAGCAATTTTTTGATGTGATTTTGTATTATCTTGTTAGAACTTCTGACTCAGAACAGATTTCATATTTCAGTATTGATGTGTGATGCACCACTTGACATCTTTATATATCAGTTTCACTTTCATATTTTTGTAGCAATGTGTGTGCTTGATGTTGTTGCTTTAGATGTTTAAAATTTTGAAAAAATGATTATTTTTTTAGTTTTCCAATATTTTTCCCCAACATTGTCAAAAAGTTATATTCTAGAATCTCTGTGATAAATTCACTGCCAAGATAAATGTAACATTGAATAAAATACACTCATGGTATTTATTCTCTTGTGTTGCTAGGTGAAATTGGTTGGTTGGAAGTAAAATATTACTGCTGTAATTTAATATCTCATATCAGCCCTAAGGCTGAAAGTTCACAAGGATTAGATCCATGAAACCTCATGTAAATTAGGTGAAATTTCAATATTGCTTTAATTGCCTGATTCTTCAAATTTCTACATTGTATCAGAACTGAGTTGATTGAGAACTGAGTTGGACAAGGGCAGAGATATTAGTTGTTCTACCTGAGAGTGGATTTTGGGTGGTGAAATCCTCGTGTGCTTGAGAGCACTTTTAGCCATGAAGGTTTTGTGCGTTGAAACCCTAATTGATTTTGTGATGAGTGCATTTTCACTTATGATAAGTGGTAGATCTACTTAATGAATGGCTTAGTATGGATTTTTTTTTTTAGCTGGGGTGATGCCAGAAGGACATGTGATAGGTTGTAGATCTACTTCATTGATGGCTGGTATGGATTTATTTTTAGTGGGTGAGATGCGTAGGAGGACCTATGATAGGTGGCTGATTTCTTCCAGTGGATACCAGTGTGTTCTACTTCATTTATAGATGGCGTGGATTTATTTTCAGTGGGTGTGATGCTCAGGAGTAGTGAAGCACCACTCGCCCAAGACTCGCGAGTCTGGGTGAGTCAACCTCCGGAACGAGTAATTGCTGAAGACTCGGCACACTTGGGACTCGGTGGGATCTTGACATTGACTCAGCAAGCACAAAAAATATCACGACAGACGTCTTTGCTAAGTCTTTGCCACAAACTTAAAAATGGTATGTCGTTTAAGGGAAAGAGTCTTTCCAAAAGACAACACGCGCTCTCAGGTCGAAAATTCAAAGGTTGGGCGCTCTACCCACGTTGATTTCCAATATTGGTCGCCACATCAATGAAGACTTCAAATTCGGTTGCTAAACCAATGAAGTTCTCATTAGTATGTTGTGGCCACATCTCACGAGTTATTACCGATTACTATGGCCAAGGCCCAATAGCTCCTTTCTCGTTGGTGTGTTGCGATGATAGCTTGATTTAAAATTACAAAGGAGAGGTATAATTTGAAAATGCGATGGTTTTTGAGTCTTAAAGGGGGAGGTAATTTGTTGCTCGACCTCACCTCCAAGTGTTCTTAATATGAACAAACGTACAAATAAAAGGTGGGGAAGTGGTCATGCCATTGGCATGTCCTTTCCCATTTAAATACAAGTCTGTGTGGAAGGGATTTTATGGGGCATGCTTACGTGGGGATGTTTTGTCATGAAGGTTCCCCCTTTAAAATATATTTTTAAAATTTTTTTTAAATATATTTTTATATTACTGGATTGGAAATGACATTAACCTCTTTTTTTCCCTAAAATTTACCATATTTTAGAATATTTTCCTATTTGCCGAGTCTTGCCGAGTTTGTTCCGGGTCTTTCCGGAGTCTTTCCCGAGTCAACAAGTCAACTGCCAGCCGAGTCTTTGCCGAGTCCGAGTCATGCAACATTGATCTTGATCATGCCAGGGTAGCCTCCAGTGGCTTCTAGTGGTTCTCAGTTTATTTCCTTAAACACTTTCCAGGCATTATATGTCAGAGATTCTTCTGTTGTCATATTTTGCTGCTCGTTGTCGACTCTGTGTTTATGTGGGAACAATTTTGTTTTTTGCTGTGGCAAAATTTTTGTGACTGTGGCAAGTAATGGATTTGGTTATCTATGCCTGTTCATATCTATGTTTTCTGGGCCTGTTCTTTTAAAATGAAAAATGGTTGTAGGATGTTTATTCCGAGTCTCTTTGGGACTGTTTCTTTTGTGGGACACCTGTGAAGCTGTGTTGCAAGGGTACCTGTACCAGGTGGTCGGGTACACGAACCCGTACTGGGTACACGAACCCATACCGGGTACCGGGTACAGACAGGAAAGCTCCACTTTTCTGGGAGTTTGGACAGTTTGTAAAATTGATATCTTGATTATGAAGTAATAGCAGATATAATGTTTTTTTTGTGGAAAAAAACCTTTATGTTCTTGTCCCCTGACTGAAACAATGAATAGTTTTTTGTCTCTATACTTTCATTCTTTTAATCATTCTACTCCTTTATCAATTTACCATATCATGCTCATCCTCTATATTCTAAACTAATTATCATGTTTGAAACAGACAGGAAGGCTCCACTCCTCTGGGAGTTTGGACAGTTTGTAAAATTTATATCTTGATTACGAAGTATAGCAGATATAATGCTTTTTTCGTGGAAAGAAAAACTTTATATTCTTGTCCCCTGATCACAACAATGACTAGTTTTTTCTCCCTATACTTTCATTCTTTTAACCATTCTACTCATTTATCAATGTACCATATCATGTTCATCCTTTATATTCTAAACTAATTGTCATTTATATTACTGTTTTTAATTCATGGAATTTCCCATGTTATTTTTACTATTTCATTAATATTATCAAGTCATTATTTACAAACCCAAACAAATATCTAATTCTTTTTTATTTTCGATTTGTATGTCTAATTCATTTTTGTTTACAAACCCACATGCGTATATCTAATAATAATAGTTTTCATACATTTGTTAAAACTTTCCTATTTTTTCTCATCGTTATAATATTATTATTCCTTTTAGTCACTTTTCTATTAATTTATGAATTTGACTATATCTTCCCACTTAAACATTTTACTTTCTTCTCTTGATAATATATATATATATATATATATATATATATATATATATTCAACGACTAATTTATTTTCGATTTGTATGTCTAATTCATTTTTGTTTACAAACCCACATTTGTATATCTAATAATAATTGTCTTCATACATTTGTTAAAACTTTCCTAATTTTTCTCATCGTTATAATATTATTATTCCTTTTAATAGTTTTTCTATTAATTTATGAATTTGACTATATCTTCCCCCTAAAACATTTGACTTTATTCTCATGATAATATATATATATATATATATATATATATATATATATATANTTTCTGGTCATATTTATTCTCTTCAACAGCTTACTTTTTTACTAAGTAACCAGGATACGGATTCGCTAGATTATTTAAAACCCAGGATCTGGATACAACGAGGAAACGGCAAGTACAAACAAATAGACAAATATTTTTATAATAAATAGAAAAATAGAATGAAGAAACAAAACTATTTAGGAAACACGAGTAGAACTATAAGTTATTGCCAAAAAAGAGAGTTCATGTACCATAACTGATAATTTGGTAAGTTGTGATATTGATAATTATAAAAACCATTTCAGCATGAACTTGAAGCAGGTCATAATAGTGTTTTTGTGAGGCACATCCACATGTCCCTATCAGAAGGGAATAAAATGGTTTTCTTGAATGCTATGGCAAGACTACAGAACAACGTAGGTGAAGTGAGCAACAACATAGTACATAAATATAGATCAGCCCTTGACAACAGACCTTGACCATAAAGATGTATCAAATAAAAACATTGAGAGCAGACCTTGATATTGATATATCAGGGTTCAAGAGCATATCTTGACATAAGGATAGATTAGACCTTGAGCAGGAATGGGGTGTACACTTTTATCCATTAGGTGTTTAGGGTTTTAAAAGTTTTTCATTAAAAAACAATTTTTTTGGGGGATCAATGGGTCATAGAAGCATTGGAAGTTGCAGGATCCGTTTGAAAATTTCAGGAATTGTTTGATTTTTCACAGGATTCATTCGAAAATTTCAGGAACTTTTTTTTATTTTTCACAGGATCCGTTTCATGGAACTAGGATACATTTCCTTCTGTAGGGGATCTGTTTCCATGGTGGATCCGAGGTAGATTCGATCCGGATACGTATCGGATCCGTGGATCTACGGATCCTACACAATGGCATGGTGGATCCGGTAACATAGCTTTTTATATATTTCTCATTAACTTTCAGATCCCTTGATGGTGCATAGATTGTCCACTCAAAATGTTGGGACATTTCTATATTTCGAAACAATTTGAAACCAAAAGATCTACCACAATTATGGCTAATTGTAAACATTTTCACAATAAAATAATAGATATCTTGTCAAAAGTTAGATTATATCCTAAGGACACTTCAACAAAACTACCCTATTGCACAATACACGTCAATGAAACAAGGTCCTTTGTTGGCTAACAATAACACCTTCAAGGATTGACCAATACGAGCAACAATTAGGATTCAATGTCAAGAGTGCCATGCATAGAACCAACTTCATAATTGTTGGAATATAATCTATCGAGGCCAGAGAATATGAAGAGTTTTGAGGGAGTCCAAGGGACACCTTGGGAATTTGGAACCCAAGCATCATTGGTTGTTATGTACATTGCCTAATGATTTGTGTGAGTTCAAGCCTAAATTTGTGTTATTGGTTGTGTGTTCTCCATTTGAGTGTGTGCCTTGGTGAGGCACTTAACAGTGGTATTAGAGCCAGGTTCTACCATTTTTTGAGAATTGATTCACTTAGAAAAAACCATGGGTGAAGAAGAGGAAAAGACAATTGTTGCAGTAGTGTTGAAAGTTGTGATTGGACGACGTGTTGAAGAGATTGCCCTGTAGCATCATGTGAGGAGACACAAATTGTATCAAGGATTCTACGATGAAGGGTTTGATCTGAAGACTTGAGAGTAATATTGGTTTTATTACTGTATCTGATGATAATATTGTTTTTTAGTACTGGGATTTGAGAGTATTATGGTTGTATGATTTCTATTTAAGCATTACATTGATCTAAACATAACACATTTACCAAAATTTTATTTCACCTTCAACGTGTGTATCTCCTAAGTACAAGCATTCGATGGTGTGTATATTTGTTGTGAATCAAGGCCCGTGTGCCTTCTCTTAGCCTTTGATATCTACGTGGTAGCTTTGAGTTTTACCTCATTTTTTTGTGGGTGTTGTGCAATACCCATTATGCTTTCTAACTCACTCTCTACTCATTGTTGATACCCTTTCTCTATGTGAGGTCATGTCCACTTGTATGCCTGTATTCCAAATCTTTGGGACAACATGCCTCCACTATTCAAAAACCCATTATTGTTACAGACTTGCCAGACTAATAACCTTTCTGCAAATCTTGTCTCCCCACAACAATTGCAAAAGATATCAACAACTGTATTCAATCCATTTGTTTTCAATCTCTCCAACAAAGGTCAAGTGCATACATTCACAACATTGTTTAAAAGATAGGTCCTCCCATTTTCACACTAAAACGACTAGGATACAAGTTGCTTAAAGAATGCGAAATGGCTGCAACTAGACTTGTAACTATTTAACACTTCCACAACACTTGTATATATTTAAGATTGGATCCACGTCGTAGCATGATTAGTATCTCTTCAGTAAAAGAAAATACCTCATCGGGACTTGCACTAAAAGGGCAACAGCTGTAGGCTTTTGGATCTACCGGAAGGGCGCTTTGATATTTCTGTAGGATGCGATCTTGTCTTTATAAATTTCAACAGATTCGAAGGCCACAACATCAATAGCATGCTTGGACTCAAGGTGCTCTATTAATCTACTCTCATCCAGGATTGTGATTGGAGAGCAATGAAAGTGAACTATTATTTCTTAGAGAATAATCAAATTCTTCCCTGAAGATTTCTATAGTAAGATGAAAGCATCACATTGAGTTATTCCTGCATTGAAGACTACATATTGTTGTGCCCTCACCTATGTTGAAGCATTGGAATTAGCTGCATAGAGTGTGTTACGTAACCTCATTGCTACATATCTCTTTATTGTCGCGTATTGTAGTGTTGTTCTTTTGCCTCCATCAAATATCCCAAACTCATATTTTGCCTTTATAGTGATAGGTTATGGTGATTGTTTGTATGTTTGTGGGTTTTAGGTATGGATGACATATAAAATGGTTTGCATGCAATAATAGATTACGTGCCCAAATCCCAAAATATCATAAACACTGAGATAAAAAATATGAAATAAGCTCCAATGAGACTGTAGTGACATACCAATAATCATAGTTGTGATAGTTGTTTAGTATACAAGAGACATGCGTGCCATGCATCCACTGTAACTCCAGAAATGTGTTGCTTGCTCAGTTTGACGCCCATGCAAGGATAAAACGTCCTTCTTTGATGATAGTTTCCTTTATAGCGGCTTCAATACTTGGTGGATGGTGCCAGAACTTTCTAGGCGATGTAGTATGGGCCCCTCGAAGGATTTAATGGACACATGCAAAGGATCGAGGTCCGTTAAGGACACTAGCGAATTGATTCACCCTGGTAAGAGGGCGTCCTTCCTTTCACACGCTTTAGCTTGTAACTTTTCCTAGTGTGCAAGAGGGATCTTGATAATCACCAGGTATAGTGAGATGGTACTTCCGAAGAGAATGGGAGTGACATGCAGAAGGAATGGTGTCTTTCTAAAGCAAGGCGAATTGTTCCTAGTGTTTCCAACTCGTCCCCAGTAGTAAAGCCATGACCACTTTGATAATCTTTCCTTTGGTGTTGGATCTTTGATTAGTGATGATCAATGAACATCTTGAAATGTTGATAGTAGATCTGAATGATCTATCCAGTAAGTGATTAGGGCAGATAGATTAAAGCACTTGCTAACTGAAGACTCATGCCTTCAACCCCAACTTGTCGTTGTGATTACTGCTGCTGCAACTCTCGAAACCAAACTCAAAAGTGAATACTAACAATAGATACCTTTTTGGTTCGACTTGTCCTCTTTTATAGCTTTTAGGGTTTACATGACTCAACTTTTGCATGCATGTAATCTACTTGCCAAGTGTCGCATGCAAGGTGAAATAAGGCCCGCATGCTTCACATGCTTTTTGATATTTGCTTCGATGGCCTTCTTTAACATACTGATGACCTAATAATATTGAAGAAATGTTCTTTTCTGCTCCCGATATTAACAGTCCTCAGTCGATTCCCTTTTTCATTGATACTTGCTCGAACCTATGGGAATTAAATAGGTTAACGGGTGTCTCATATGCTTAGTTAGAAGAGGACATTACAGTCCTCCCCCCTTGAAATTGCCTGTCCTCAAGCAACTATAAACCAAGACGTTGCAATACCCGTTCTCCTTCCCATGTGGCATCTTCAATAGGTAACTCTTTCCATTATACCAAGTATTCACAAATTACCCTATTTCTGAGTTTCCTTTCTCGAACCTATATAATCTTTTCTGGAATCAGCACTAGGAGTCCTTCATCATCTAGCAGAGGTAACTCGGTGGATGGACCGATGCGTTGCCCCACTGTTTTCTTGAGGTTTGATACATGAAATACATTATGGATTTTACTTTCCTCAAGAAGCTCGAGTACATAAGCCACCTCCCCAACCTTCCTGACTACTTTGTAAGGACCATAGAAGCGAGGCTTCAATTTGTCTGCCTCTTTTTTCTTGAGTGAAGATTGTCTATAAGGTTCTAGCTGCAAGTATACCAAGTCTCTACCTCAGAACTATGCTCGACCCTGTGTCTGTCTGCGTAAAAATTTTGTTGGTTATGTGTTGTCTGTAAATTTTCTTTTAGTACCTTGAGAATATCCTGATTATCCTTTATCCAATCTTCTACCTTAGGTGCTCTGCTATCTCCGAAGACTATATCTTCAAAGTTTAGCGCCTCATAGACCTATAGAGCCTTGAAAGGAATCATCCCAATAAACACATGGTGTGTGGTATTATAGAAGTACTCCCGCAGATGTAGCCATTTAATCCATGTCCTCTGTTGCCCTGCTACATAATTTCTTAAATACCCCTCAATCCATTTGTTGACTATTTCTGTTTGTTTGTCACTCCGAGGATGATAACTTGTGCTAGTAGCTAATTTCGTCCCCACTAATATGAAAAGCTCCTGCCAGAACGCACTGGTGAATTTACTGTCTCAGTCACATACAATAGTCTTAGGTAGTTTGTGTAACCCTGTCGGATGAGTGTGTTCAACTTTATTCTGTTGGCAAGTACTGCACTTCCGAACATGTTGCATTACATCCTCCTTGAGGCCTTTCCATGAGAACCTCTCTCTAATCTGTCTGTCAGTTTTCAAGAAACCCTGATGTCTTGATAATGGTGAATCATGTGAAGCATGTAAAACCTTTTTCTTTAAAGCTAATTCGAGAACTAGGTAGATCCTATTCTTGTAGTAAATGATGTCATCGATCACCTTGTATCTGTCATCCTGTATTTATCCGTCTAACAACTCACAAGCAAATTTAGTGGATGGACCGCGAGTATACCAAGTCTCCTACCTCAAAACTATGCTCGACCCTGTGTTTGTCTGCATAAAAATTTTGTTGGTTATGTGTTGTCTGTAAATTTTCTTTTAGTACCTTGAGGATATCTTGATTGTCCTGTATCCAATCTTTTGCCTTAGGTGCTCTGCTATCTCCGAAGACTATATCTTCAAAGTTTAGCGCCTCATAGACCTATAGAGCCTTGAAAGGAATTATCCCAATAAACACATGGTGTGTGGTATTATAGAAGTACTCCCGTAGATGTAGCCATTTAATCCATGTCCTCTGTTGCCTTGCTACATAATTTCTTAAATACCCCTCAATCCATTTGTTGACTATTTCTGTCTGTCTGTCACTTCGAGGATGATAACTTGTGCTAGTAGCTAATTTTGTCCCCACTAATATGAAAAGCTCTGGCCAAAAGGAACTGGTGAATTTACTGTCTCAGTCACATACAATGGTGTTAGGTAGTTTGTGTAACCCTGTCGGATGAGTGTGTTCAACTTTATTCTGTTGGCAAGTACTGCACTTCCAAACATGTTGCATTACATCCTCCTTGAGGCCTTTCCATGAGAACCTCTCTCTAATCTGTCTATCAGTTTTCAAGAAACCCTGATGTCTTGATAATGGTGAATCATGTGAAGCATGTAAAACCTTTTTCTTTAAAGCTAATTCGAGGACCAGGTAGATCCTATTCTTGTAGTAAATTATGTCATCGATCACCATGTATCTGTCATCCTGTATTTATCCGTCTTCAATTCGAATTGACTGTGTAGAAGCTTCTGCTTCTTCTTCATCTTGAACAACTTCATCAGAGAGAGTGGAGGCTGAGAATTTTGGATCAAGAGTGCGTATGGTGCTGGATATTCTCTCCAAAATGTTATTATGATCCTCATCAATCACTCCAAAGGTTCTGTCCAATCTTGTCCAGAGTTCCTTCAGGTCTTCAATAGATCTAATGAGGTAGCGCAAGCTACGAGAAAGACCCGTTGCTATTGTTCCAAAAGCTCCATCACTATTATTCAGCCAGTCAATCTTACTAAAACACTCTTTATCAAGTCCAATAGACACCCGACAAAGACCTTGTCTCATTAGAGATGAAATCATCTTCTTCTTCCATTCTGAATAGTTTGAGGATAGGGTGAGGAGAGGAATTGATGAATCCATTTCGAAGTTGTACCTGCAAAACAAGAAAAAAGGGCACCGTAAGGTCGGATAGCTTGCACTTTTGGAATTTTCTTCACACCCAACTTAGTTAATCAAGCAAGCTTGATCAACAATTCCTTTGCTTGGGGTATTAAGTGGTAAATTCTCCGCTTCTGGTGCAGTGCTGGAAGGAGCAATTTTGCTCAAAAAATGATCTAGGAGGAGATCTGAGGAGGAGAAGTGCCTTGTCCGCCGAGGCTCTGATACCATATTAAATTGAGCACATAGATCTGTGGACAAACACACAACTCACATGATAGATCACACAATTTACTCAGTTATTGAAGAATGAAACAGTGCAAAAACGGCTTGCAGCTGTGAATGCTTTTCATTAATCAAAGAGTAATTAGATAGATAATTACAATGAAGTACAATGGCTTTAATAGCCACAAGCAATTCGAATCCACATGAGGAAATTCGAATTGATTAGACTCTACTTGACTGTAGGTAACTAAGACGTTGTCTAAATCACTATCGGAGGACTTAGTAGTTAATTGACCTTGTCTAAACCATAACCAAAGTTCATCGGAGTTCTAAAACGCAACTCAAGTGTTACATTCAGTGTTGACTAAGGCTAACTGACTGTGGTAGGTGAGAAATGTGCCCCTCCTGAGTTTAGTCAAGTAAACCTAGCGCTGACTGAATGTAACTGACTCCTAACTTAGCTTAACCAGTCATCAACTGAACTGAACTGACCTTGGTTGGTTTCGACACTCCCAGTGGCTCCTAAATTGTAGGGATTGGTCTAGGAGGCTCCTAAACTGATGCAATCATGTGCAATCAGTGGTAGTGAGCCTCAATTAGTGTTCCCCACACTTTAGTAACTGAAACATGTGCCCCAATTAGGCCAAGTGGACCCAATGGTGTTAATGACTATAAATAGACTGGATGGACTCCCGATTTAGACATATGACCAAATTGGACAAGGGAGGATTAATAATCCTAACAAAGATTGTTTATAAGGTTCTAGCCGCAAGTATACCAAGTTTCCTACCTCAAAACTATGCTCGACCTTGTGTCTGTCTGCGTAAAAATTTTGTTGGTTATGTACTGTCTGTAAATTTTCTTTTAGTACCTTGAGAATATCCTGATTGTCCTGTATCCAATCTTTTGCCTTAGGTGCTCTGCTATCTCCGAAGACTATATCTTCAAAGTTTAGCGCCTCATAGACCTATAGAGCCTTGAAAGGAATCATCCCAATAAACACATGGTGTGTGGTATTATAGAAGTACTCCCGTAGACGTAGCCATTTAATCCATGTCCTCTGTTGCCCTGCTACATAATTTCTTAAATACCCCTCAATCCATTTGTTGACTATTTCTGTTTGTCTGTCACTCCGAGGATGATAACTTGTGCTAGTAGCTAATTTCGTCCCCACTAATATGAAAAGCTCCTGCCAGAAGGCACTGGTGAATTTACTGTCTTAGTCACATACAATAGTCTTAGGTAGTTTGTGTAACCCTGTCGGATGAGTGTGTTCAACTTTATTCTATTGGCAAGTACTGCACTTCCGAACATGTTGCATTACATCCTTCTTGAGGCCTTTCCATGAGAACCTCTCTCTTATCTGTTTGTTAGTTTTCAAGAAACCCCGATGTCTTGATAATGGTGAATCATGTGAAGCATGTAAAACCTTTTTCTTTAAAGCTAATTCGAGAACCAGGTAGATCCTATTCTTGTAGTAAATGATGTCATTGATCACACTGTATCTGTCATCCTGTATTTATCCGTCTAACAACTCACAAGTAAATTTAGTTTTAGAATATTCAACCAAGAGATGAGACCTCTAGTTTGTAGATATGCTCATGAGTGATAAGGAGGTTGGTCGTCTAGATAATGCATCTGCTACAACATTGTTCTTCCCCTGAACATATTCGATCTCGAAGTCATAAGCTTGGACCTTGTTGACCCATTTTTGTTGCCTTTCATTTAACTCTTTTTGTTCTAAGAAGTATTTGAGGTGGTTGTGATTTGACTTAATTTTAAACTGTTTCTTACCAAATATTGTCTGAATTTTGTTAAGGCGTGTAAGATTGCTAGCATTTCCTTGTCATATCTAGAGTAGTGGCGTTCATAATCTTTAAGTTTTTTGCTTTCAAAGGCGATCGGGTGGTGGTTATGTATCAGTATTGCCCGTATTCCTTCCTGTGAAGCATCACACTCTACTACAAATGCCTGAGTGAAGTCAAGTAGTGCCAAAATAGAACATGAGCTCATAACCTTTTTCATCTTTTCACATGTTTGTTGTCCCCCTTCTATCCAGCTAAATGCCCCTTTCTTTGTAAGATCTGTGAGGGGTGTTGTCAATTGTGAAAACCCTTTAACATACCTCCTGTAATAGTTGCAAAGGCCCAAAAATCCCTTCAATTCTTTTACAATTTTTGGTATTAGGCCAATCCAAAATAGCTCTATTTTTTTCCATATGAACCTGTACTCTGTTGGTACTTATTACATGCCCTCGATATAACATTTCTTGCATACCAAACTCACATTTAGACATTTTGGCATATAGGGATTGTTTCTCTAGAATTCCTAGTACTTCATCTAGGTGTCTCAAATGTTCTTCCCAAGTTTTACTGTACATTAAAATGTCATCAAAGAACACAAGTAAAAACTTACGCAACTGAGACTTGAAGGTGTGGTTCATGCAAGATTGAAAAGTTGTCGGTGCATTTGCGAGTCCAAAAGGCATGACTAAGAATTCATAATGACCAAAGTGGCAACGAAAATTTGTTTTTACAATATCTTGATCCCTTGCTCGGATCTGATGATACCCTGATCGAAGGTCAATTTTTGAGAAGTACTTTGCCCCCTGTAATTCATCCATTAACTCATCAATTATGGGAATGGGGTACCTATTCTTGATAGTTTTCTTGTTGAGGGCCCTGTAATTATTACATGTCTGGGCCATCTTTCTTGTTTACCAATACCATTGATGATGCAAATGGGATAGAACTTGGTCGTATGTAACCTAACTCTAGTAATTCTTTTATTGTTTTTTCTATCTCATCTTTGTACCTTTTGGGATGCCTGTATAGAGTGGTGATAAATGCCTATGTGCCCTCCTTTAACTCAATGATATGCTCGAACCCTCCATTGGGCGGTCAACCTGCGGGAAGATATCTGAATACCCTCTCATGCTTCTATAACAATGCATGTATATTTGTTGGATGTTGTTTGTTGTTATCTAGAGGTTTATGAAAAGTGACAAAACATTCGACTGAGCACTCTATGTCTCCCTGTCTAAGCACTACCTCCATCCTCCGTGATGATACTGGCTTGGTGGGTAAGTGTTCATGCTCCTCAAGACTACTTTATTTCCATCACGTCCCTGGAATTCCATTTCCATAGTCCTATAGTCAGTAGCATATTTCCATGTAGAATAGAGCCATTGAACCCCTAATGCTACATTTGTATGCCTCGAAAAAATGAGTTTTCTCAGAAATTGAAGCTTCTGATATTTGACTGCTAATTATTGGAGAATGATCATCACCCATTGTGTGGCTATCTTTGGCTTGTAATGTGGAACTACTTTCAAAGCCTGTAATGTGGAAGTTGATTGTATGCAAGTTGCAACCGTGAGCATGTTGAAGTTTGCAGCATCATGAGTCATTCTCTAAGTAGGTTTCGTGTGTTGAAGCAAAGCCTCATGTGTCGAGATTGTGCTGAGTAAGTCTTGGGAAACTTGGAGAAGAGTCGCATGTATCGAGACTGAGCTTCGTGTGTCAAAGCATGCCTTGTGTGTCAAGGCAGATTCTGCTATACAGTCTCGTGTGTCAAGACTAGGCTTCGTGTGTCGAAGTAGTGCCTTGTATGGCGAGGCAGAGATGTTGTGTGATGTTCTCCTAAGTGGTTTTGTCAGGACTCCTCTAGGGCCTAACCACCCCTAGTAGGAATATCTCTAGCATATGACCATGAGGACAAGATGATCACATCATTGCAAAATCTTCGTTATATATTTGATGAGCATTGAGTTGGCACAAGTGAACCTAATAGACCAAGAGAGGCTAACGCTTAACCTAAGAATAATTGTCTAAATCCCTAATAAAATATTAAAGGAAATTTGCCTAAGTCATAATGAGAAATTAGAAGAGGAGCTTTTAAGTTGTTTTAATTAAAACCATAAGTGGTATTGAACTCATGGTATTTATCCATGGTAATCTCACATTGAAGAATTATAAAGAGGAACCTTATGTCATTTCTATCAACACAATTTTGTGTGGATCTCTCTCTCTCCTCTCAAAAACTTGTATCAGGGTTTATACTAGCAGATTGATATCTGTGTGACTGGTCAAGAGTATTGGGCATCAATGTTGACCTATTCGAAAGGGTTGTGAGGTCTATACTGTCCATTGTGAAGAGGTCGGGAGGCCTGCAACAATCCGCAGGAAGGGCCCTGTTATCACGGATCTTGTAGTTGCCCCGATTGAGTAATCCTGTATAGGATGGTAGTGGGGAAAGGCAACTAAAGCCGCGAACTGCGAATACCCCAACCCCCAAGAAATGGATGGTTGTCACGCCGGTTGAGATACCCTTCGCTTTATGCCACTGAATGCCCAAATGACAAAGGGGGAGACCCAAACCTATCCTGAAAGGACATATCTAAAACTAATCACTAGATCAAACCAAAGATTGAGAATACGTAAGGTGAGAGCCAGAAACACCCTAGATTTAAGGGATAAGCCACAAGTTATGGGTGATCGAGTACGGGTGTTTAAGAATGATAGAAATATTACTCGAATGAAGTGGATTAGTGACTTAAGGAATTACGACCAGATCTAGGGTTGGTCTGTTTGTTTCAATGATCAAACCTGAGATCCTGGGGGGATTTAAGCAAGAATATGGAAAATTACCATGACAAGGTTGATATAAACAATTAAGGCCTTCAACACACCTACTTGGATGTAAGATTCAACAATACAAAGAAATCCAAGCAAAACCGAAAAAAATCACACAAGTAACTGACTGCCATACTAAGAGGGTCATTTTTCTCTCTAAGGATCAGTGCTTGGAGATGGGTAGATGGAGTCCAATGCTGATGCCTAGGAGGGAGAAGAATTTTTCGAGATGGACGACAAAACCCAGATAGCTGAATTTGCAGATTCCCAGTGAAAAATAGAAAGTCAGAGAACTTACCCAGGAGACGTATCTGGATCATGTCGATGAGCTCCTGGATGTTGAAGAATGCTTTCCTTCTGATCAAATGAGAATTTTGAGCGAGATCTTGATAGAGTTCTGCTTCAGTCGGTGACCCTAATGCCCCCTTCAACTTGCCAAACCAAAGAAAATCAATTAGCAAGACAATCGAACGGGATTTGAAGTGTAAAGAAAGTATAGGAAGTAAGAAATCATGAAGAAGTAATCACTCCCTGATACAAAAAACACGATTGCCGACATAGAGTGAGTCCCCCAACCAGTGCGCCTTCCTCAAGTGCGCCTCCTTCAACCTGCAGATGGATGGGTGCAAGAAAATATACAAGATCTATCTCAGTTTAATCTCAGTACAAAAGAATAACAATGCCAGTCATTATCTCAGTCATTCATCAAATAAGACATGAGAGTGTAATCTCAGTAAAAATCTCTTTATTCAATATTCCGGTGCCAGAGCTCATGCTTTACATTGGGGAGGGTCTCGTCTTTATATAGCTTTTGAGAGACGTAAACTCTAACTCACTTTTGTATCCAACGATTGAGATTATAACATCATCAACTTTACAAGGATCAATATATGGACCGCATAGACTAGATCAAGGGGGGGGGTGCACTTTTTCCCAATAAGACCTTGTCTAAGTCAAAATAAAATATAACATAAGATGTGATCATGATAATACATCAAAAGGGGGGCACTAGGGGCTTAATTCACCCTAGGCCCCATTACAACCTCATATCATAAGACATAACCATACAATATATCATCTAGCCAAGTTGAGGGGCACCCCTTGAGGGACGTCCTGATTGACTAAGCCAAAAATAAAATAATCCAGACCAAAATGTTAACAAAAACTACTGAAGAATTGTCCGGGGAGCCAAAACACATCATCTGATAAGTTTCCAAGCCATTTCCTTGACCCAACAGGTCAAATCGATTTTTTCAATGATTCCTTAGTTCATTTTTTGGTGGTACATCCTCTAAAACTGAATAAAATCATCATAACTTTGTCCAGGCTGCGAACTGGGGAGAACTGACTTTATGAGATGATCTAGAGACACAGAAGAGTGGTATAAGTGACTACTCATACCCCTTGAAACACGGCAATGCTCTAGCAGAACCAAAATCACTACCATCTGTAAAAAAATTTGGTCATTTGGCCAATAATAAAGTGATAATAATCACTGATCATGAGATCTGGGGCCAAACTCCTAAAACTGAAACTGTGGTATTGGTCCCGAGCATGTCTGGAACAAATATAAGCAATGTTGTCTTTTGAGTCACTGCGTTGGGAACCATGTTTGACCTGGTCAACTGGGTTGACCAGGTCCAAGTACCCAAATTGGAGGTGAGATATTGTACCAATATGATCCTGCATGCATCCAAGGTAAGAAATGCTCCAATGGTGTATATCAAAATCCAACTTAAATCATGTTATTCATAATCATGGTGACAACAACAATAATAATAAGTAAGATATACCTATGCCTTTGAAAATTCTTGGAACCTTCTGGAAGTCTGTTGTGCATACCATACTTACAAAGTTTAAATAGTGTGCTAATGTTGGGTGAGGATGGAAAACAAGGCTTTAAAGTAAAGGGAGATGACTTGTAGCTGACTTTAACCATATGATCTTTCAAAATGCTGACAATTACACACGACCACAATGACATGTACTTGACAGATGAACAATGGGAGATGGTGGTGTCTCACAAGTGGATGAGATAATCTGAAAAGGGCCCATCCAACTCTAACAATATGTATACAGCTCACCTCCAAGCTAAGAACAAGCTCTATGAGGATCGTTACTAGGACCCTTGTGTTGAGTACACAAGAACTGTAATGAAGAGATCTTAGGGGACACTGTGAATTAGCGGTCTATTGCCCCATCTCACATCAAAACCCGCAGGTTCCGTGAGGAATTAATCATTACATTTCAATAGTGGCCAGCAGTCTTTAGATTTAGCATTTATTTATTCACTGCTTTTTAGGCCTTTCACATTTTCGCTTAATAGCCTTTTCATTTGTGTCTAAATACACAATTTGCATTTATTTGAAGGCTTCGCATTTCAACATATAGAAGTTAGAACACATAATGCATGTAATGATGATAGACACACTGCTTCAAGTTTTAGCTGACACTCTTCGGGATATCTCAGTGTCGAGACACAAAAAACATGGGATACATCATGCATAGGGGTCAAAGTGGGGAAAGTGCTCTTCAATCTCATAGGTCTCTATCAAGCCAAAGTCATGGGTTAAGGATCAATCATGGATGAACTGGATGGACAGGGACAAATGAGGTATGGAACCAGCATAGCACTAAGGTCTAACATTTATATAAATCATGGTATGAGCAACAGTCTTCAACATTAATTCCTTTGATTAGTCATAGCACAAGTTCAAGCATTAGCTATACATATATAAGCATAGGTCACCATGATCATCCTAACAAGACAAGCCTAGGTATTTGATATACATCATAGAGCAAAATCAAACTAGGGAAACATATACTTGATCTCACCATATATGCCTGTCTCCATCTGAGAGGGCCCCTCTGTAACTGTGTGTACCATATCTGATCTGCTACTCTACTTAAATGAACTAGGTCATCACTGAAAGCATCTCAATGGACTGATGACTCTCGGTCCTGGCAAGGAAATCTTGTTGAACAAGGCTCTGAAATGGCTGAGACTGTAATGATCCATGCTAAAACCCCATGTGAAAAATAGCTCAGAATAGAATAAGAGATAGATCTGTATGTTGCATCATGGTAGCTTAGTTGCAATGTATATGTGATAACATGCCCAAGGGCCAAAAGAGGGTCTGCATCAGTTCTTCCAGGGTAGATCAGGCCTGCACAAGCCTCACGTTAACAGGTCATGAACCTTAGGAGGCAGATCGGGGCTTCCTTTCAATAGATCTGCCTGCCTAGTGGCAGATCGGTCCTCCTCTAAGCAGATCGGAGCCCACGGGGGACTTCACATTGTCAAATCAACCCCACAAGGATAACAGTTGACAAATTGGGCCCCACAAGACTCCACGCAAACAGATCTATCCTTTCTGCAGTCTAATCAAGGCTGACGTCAGGCTGAACAGGGCTTATATCAGCAGATCAAGGTTTCTGTGTTAGTGTTCTCCTGGTATGTGATTGCCCTTGGAGCATTAAGCTCTAATGTAAATGAAATTGTAATCTGCTCATTGTATTATCATGCCATGATATATTAAGGAAGATTTTTTTTTGCTGGGGTTTTCTCCTGTAAAAGGTTTCCTAGGGTAAATTTCCTATGTTCATGATGGTTGCTTGATTTGTGATCTACTGCTGTCATTTACTGGTTATCATCAGCTTTATGGTTTATATTCACAGTTGGTAGCTTCAGTATTCTAGATCTGCAATATTAATCTAAAATATCAGTCATAAGAATTTCCATATCTGCTATATTTCAAAATTTATCAAAGCACACTCTATTTGGAAATACTAAAGCCCTGTCAAGAAAAGGAGTCATGTCACCTTGTATCAACCACAATGACAGGAGCCATATCGCCTTGTAATACAAGAACTTTGAGACGAAGTGAGGAGCTTCCAAATCTGGTCAATAGCTTGCATTCATTGGTCAGAGTAAATTGTTGGAGACTGCATGTTGTATAAACCTGGTGCATATCAATCTGTGAAGTTGGAGAATAGCGTAGACTTGTGCAGTGAGCATTTGCTCACACTCTGAAGATACTGCGGGCCATCTTTCTGCTTTAAAGACTGAAGAAGCTGTGCGTTGGTATAATCATCTCGTGAATTGATTGTTGTATTGTTTGGTGGATAATTATTTATTGTTGAGACTGTATTGCACCTTGTATTGCTGAAGACAATCTGGCAAGCATTGGAATGAGTTAGGAAGTATATTTCCTTAAGAGCACTTAGGAGTGGAGCTTGCAGAGACCATTACAAAACTGTTACAGAAATTCTTATTGCAGAAGAAAAGAAACTTTGACACAACGACAATGTGCATCGATCTCTCTGCCCCAAATTGTTGAAACCGATGCATGACTGGTAAAGCTTTTGAAGTGTTGTTGTTGTCTACTATTTTTTTGGTTTGTAGACTGCCTGCATAATTTATACTGTCTGCAGAAACTTTATAGAGTGTGCAGAAATAGAAAGAAAGTCTTATTGAATTAGACTGTAAATAAGGTTGCAAAGACATAGACCTGGACCTCTTTGTTTTCCAAAACACCCCTAAAATTGCAGGCATTGTTTTCCAGTTTCAGAGTGCCATATTCCTCCATGAGAGTTCATCTTCATCCATTCCAGTTCATATTCCGACATGCCAACACTATGATTGAGTTGGCCACTGAAAGATCAGTGTTTTGATTTTCATCCTTGCAAGTTGAAATATATGGCATACTGTTGTAATGGCTTTGAGCTGTATGTTGACAAAGCCTCGAGCTTATGCAAAATTCGGTCTACCCATCATTGAGACGAGGGGAAGTACCCAATGGGATTCCTCGGGATATGTATTACATGGGGTGAAAAAAAGGTTGTCACTCTTCATGACACAAGACTTACCTCCCCATATAAGTGGTTTCTTCCTATTTGACTAATTTTGCAAAATTCAATAGTGTTCCAAGCATTTGTTTTAAATGAAAATATGATATGTAACAACTGTGTAGAAATTTCAAGACTTGAGCAATTCATACAATTTTGAAAGTTTGCCTCATCTACTTGAGATTTTCCGGATCTAATCCCTATGAACTTTCAACCTTAGGGTAGATCTGAATATTAAATTACGGCAATAATACTGTGCTTCCCTTCAACCTAATTTCACCCAACAGCCCAATAGAATAAATAACATATGAGTGTACTTTAATATCACAATGCTACAACCAATCTTTTCAAGGCATATAACAAATCTGAAATGTCTTTTTAGAGCAGATTACAATAGAATCCAATCCGCTCCTTTACATTGATGTGTTAAATCACTTAACCGATTCAGCTATATGTTATGTCAAATCACCATGAAAAACAAGGGTTGAAATCTACTCAATCAAGAAGATAACACAAGCTAAAAATCAACTCTGCAAGTACCCAATATTTGAACAATTGGAAACTTCATATATATATATATATATGACAAAGTAGAAGTACATACCACATCTTTATCACAAGGCTAATAGGCTAGTACATGTCAAGCTCTCCAAACCCTACCTAGGGAAATCATAAGAAAATCCTAGCCAACAACTCCTAGCTAGGAATCACTCCCACCCAAAGTCGATCACTCCTCGAAAGATCCTCAAGACATTAACCATCAACACTGACAAGTCCTCTATATATATATATGACGAAGTAGAAGTACATACCACATCATTATCACAAGGCTACTAGGCTAGTACATGTCAAGCTCTCCAAACCCTAGCTAGGGAAATCATAAGAAAACCCTAGCCAACAACTCCTCCTGGCTAGGAATCACTCCCAACCAAAGTTGATCACTCCAAAGATCCTCAAGACATTAACCATCAACATCGACAAGTCAACCTTGGCACATAAAACAACCTTGTATCACATACACTCAACATGAGGCATTGTTATCTTCGTAAGGGTTTACAAACACTAACCATGTTGCATCATACAAGTGCATGGCAAAACAACTCTAGTGCCAACCTCCAAATCTACATGCCAATCCTAGTGTTTGAGTCTTCAAACCCCAGGTCTTCAACTTTTGCATCAACACAAGCACCAAAACCTCCATGGAACATCAAGGATACAATAACTAAGTCTTTTTCCGAGCTCAAGACTCATCAAGCTAGTCTCGCCATGATCTTGCGCTAGCCTCACTTCCCACATGAACAAGGTTGCAAAATCATGCAAGACATTAGTTGTACTCTCCATGTCTTCTAATAGGGTAGAAATAGAAACCCTAGCACTACAACAAGAGCCATAATAATCATCACCATTTCCAGTGCCAAGTTCTTCTCCAGGGTTTACAAGCATGGCACAAACCCTAGCATCACACAAGAGCAATCTCTCCAAGAACAACCAAGACATCTCTCTCTCTCCTTGTTTTCTCCTATGGTTTCCTCATGAATGTTAATTTTCTAGGGTTAGGTTAGGTTTAACATAAAAATATACTTTCATGCATAAACAGAGTTATGAAACAAGATTTAGAATAGTACTGCTCTAATAAATTTAAACTGCAATAAAATCAAACATAATTTTCATCTCTTTCAACTTTAACACTCCACTAGTCACTTCGTTTAAAGTTGGTCCTTGAGATGATTTGTCAAATTCCATGTGCAGTAACAATGTTATAAAACAATGTACATAAGATAACAGCAGTAAAGAACCATAACAATACTAATCTAGAATTATTTTGAATTGGACTTATACTCGGATACTTTTAGGTTTTTGATCTTATCATCAAAGGGACAAGTCACCTAGATGAACAAATGGCGTACCTTGAGAGAGAGCTTAAGTGGTTTAAAGAAACAAGGAAACATACCTTAGATACTTAGTCAACTGTTAGAGAAACTTGAAACATTCACTTAGGCTTTAATAACACACCAGCAGGGAGATATAGTCATGCTGAAGACACATAGTCATGTTGCTAGGGAGAGACACACAATCACGCTGCTGGGTAGAGACACACAGTCACGTTGCAAGTAGAGACACACAATCACGCTAGGGTAGAGACCACAATCACGCTGTAAGTAGAGACACAGTGACGCTAGGGTAGAGACCACAGTCACGCTGTAAGTAGAGACACACAGTCACGCTAGGGTAGAGACCACATTCACGCTAGGGTAGAGACCATAGTCACGCTGTAAGAAGAGACAGATAGTCACACAAAGAGGGGACAACAATCACGCTGAGCAATGACAAACAATCATGTTGAACAGTCATGCAGAGCAGTGACACAATCACACTGAGCATTCACGCGGAACAGTGACACAATCACACCAGGGAGAGAACAGTCACGTTGCAAGAGAACAACGATCACGCTATAAAGAGAGATATGATCACACTAGGTACACAGTCACGCTAAAGGAGGAAGAGGCACACGGTCATGCTGCTAGCGAAGGAGAGACACGATCATGCTGGCAGAAGCGTCACGGTTAGCAGCAGTCAAACCCAGGTAAATGAGATACGACTTCTTAGATAAACACATTAAAGAATAACACTTTTATAAGGGACTTGGCCTTAAAAAATACAAATAGGTTAACTTAGAAAAGGTACCAAATAAAACCATAGTTACATATATCGGTGATATATCGGCGATATTGCGATATATCGTGAGTCATTCCCCTTGGCGATATATAGCCACTAAAAAATCGCGATATTTTCGATATTTTGAATATATCGCGATATATTGGGAATATATCGGGAGATTTTGGAAAATATCGCCCTGCTAAAAAAATTTGCAAGAAATTTGAATTTTTTGTTGTTGAATATATCGCGATATATTCAATATGTCGCGATATATTGGGAATATATCGGGAGATTTTGGAAAATATCGCCCTGCTAAAAAAAATTGCAAGAAATTTGAAAAAAAAATTCTAGATGCCTCATGAGTCATGATGATTAATTTCTTGAGAGACATTTATTTTGATCATTTGATGTGATTTTCTATCATTCCATCAAGAACATATTTCAATATTTCCAGTTTATAACTTTATAGTCGATATGTGATCATGATCCACCATTTGACATCTTATGCATCTTATATATTAGTTGTATTTTAATATTTATGTGGAAATGTGTTTATTTGATGTTGTTATTGCTTTAGATGTTAAAAAAATTGAAAAAAATGTTTATTTTTGTATTTTTTAATGCAAAACGACATTTGCCGATATTTTTCGATATTTTTGCCGTTGCTGCCGATAAGTTTCATTCCGGACCCCCGGCAATATATTCGTCGACACGATATATGTAACTTTGAATAAAACCATAAAATAAAGTGGTCCAATGAAACCATAAAATAAAATGGTCCAATGGTCTTATATAATAAAACCATAAAATAAAATTTGACTTAGGAATTAGGATAGTATACCAATTGACCAAAATAAAAACCATAAAGTAAAAGTCATCATACCAAAGGTACATACAATAAGAGTGTTAGGACCAAGTAAGATAAAGGACCATCAGTCAACCAAAAGGGGTCACAATAAGAAGGTAAGACAACCCTCATACCCACAAGATCAAGGTGTACCATAAAGGTGGACAAACAATTCCTTTTTACCCAAAGGACCAACAAGACTAAGGACTTTAATCTTTTATCTCTCTCAAGGTACATTGTTTCATATATTTTATCATCACTGTATAAGGGGAATATCCAAACTAGATGACGTGATCCTCTAGTCCTCAATACTGCTTCTAAGGGTTAGGTGCTAGTGACATCATCAAGGGGTGGACAGTCCCTTGAGAAACAACCTAGCAATAACCGATTAGGAGAGAGGACATCACACATCATCATCTTGGTTTACTTGGCCAAGAATCACAACTGACCAGGGGTGCTCCTACAGGAACTACTTGGTCCCAGACCAAGAATCTGCGTGGTCCCAGACCAGGAAGTCTCTGTCTCAACCTGCAGAATTTGATTGGACATCGTGTCTAAGAAACTTTCTGGTCCCAGACCAGAGTACCCTAGAGACATATAAGGGCCCTAACCACATGTTAGGGACTTTGCCATGGCATCAACTTGCTTGGTCCCAGACCAAGAACCCCAGGAGACTACTAGGGGCCCTAAGGTACCTTCTAGGGTCTTACTCTGCCCTAGTTAACTGGCTAGGGTACCATCCTCCCTGAGAATGGGTCTCGCAGCTGCACTAACTTTAACACTCCCTCTGATCAAGAGGGGCATTCTCAGCACATCGATAACATACTGCACCATTACATCGTGATAACTCATCTCAATGTGTTCCACCCTATCATCAAATATAGGATTTCCTGAGAGCTTCAAATAACTCTCCATCTCAACACGAAGCATGATCTCATAGATCCATTTGGAAGTTATAGTTGACTTCCTCTGATAGCTGAGAATCACTTTCCAAATATCATGTTTCCAAACCTGTTGTTTGGATGACTCCCCATAATGAGAGTAGACTGAAACAATGACATGGCTCTCATTGGAGAAAGCTTGAAGGTTTTCAATAGTCTTCTTAAAGAGATCAAATGAAGGTTTCTTGGCCTTCTCCCTGTGCTTCTCTAAATGAGAAGTCTTGTCGACTTCCATCTCAGAGTCACTAGAGGACTGATGGAAGATCACATTTATACTTTCCTTTTCTGCATCCCCACTCTGTTGGGGATTGACGATCACAGTTGGATCCCTCTTGATCTCTTAAACTTGACTGGGGTATAGAGCTTTAACAACATGTCTTGAGACCTTATAGAGGTCACCTTCATGGACTCCAATCACAATAGCTGAGCTTATACTTTCACCTTTTGGCCATATCAAAGCCTTTCCTTTTGAGAAGGTTACAGAGAACCCCTGGTCTTCTAAAACTGTCACTGAAATAACATTCTTCTTTAGACTAGGAACATATAAAATTTCCCCAATATTAATCAATGTACCTTAATCAAGTTGTAAGGCAGTTGAACCAACTCCTTTAATGTTATAGGTACTTCCATTTCCAAGTTCCACTTTCTTATGGAACTTCTTCGCCTTAAATACTGCAAGGGCCTTCTTGAATCCAGTCATATGTTTGGTGGCTCCACTATCTATCCACCAGGAATTTGATAGGTTGGGGATGGTACTTGAGAGTGTTGAAGCCAAGAAATATTCTTTTTCTTGATCTAGGTCCTTGGTGTCACGCCTTGACTTCTTTGGCTGAGGTTGATCTTTTTCTGTAGGAGTTGAGGCATGATGTTTCTTCTTATGCCAATTCTTGTTAAGAGTTTTCTTACAATCACTTGCATAATGACCAATCTTACCACAGTTATAACATCTAACCTTAGATTTATGAAAGTACTTACCTTGTGGTTCCTTACCATTATCCTTGTGTTGGGGAATATTCTTTCTTTTCATTGTATTGGCAGCTAGTGCATGATCCTTTTCAGGTGGAGGCCCAAATCTACTCTGGATCCTTCCTTCTTCTTCTAAACAATCATGCCAGAAACCTTTCTAAGTTTGGATGAACCTCTCTTCCATTTACTGAGGTTAGGAATGTCACCCGAGATGCAGGAAGACCATTGAATACTGTTTGCACGAGATCATCATCTTCTACTTTATCTCCAATGACCATGACTTGATCTCTTATTTGAGTGATCTTGGAGAAGAAGGTAGCAACTGTTTCATCCTTCTCCAACTTTAGTGAACCTTCAAAGCCTTTCTCTGAGTAGGGGCTTTCTTTTCATAGAGGTTAGCTAGAGCATCAAATCATTCTTTAGCTTTCCTTAAGGGAGTTACGGGCATCAACTTGTCTTTAACTGAGTCAAAGCTAACTCTCTTTGCCTTGGCTTGCTTCTTCTTGAATGTTGCTCTTCCTTCAATAGTAGTGGGCTCCTCAACAACTCTAGTAACCAAGTCATCTAGATCGCTCTCTTCTAGAATATTAAGAACCCTAGCCTTCCATGCATTGAAATTTGAGGCTCCCTCAAGCCTATCTTCTGATTTGACTGAAGGAGTAGTCATCTTCAAACCCTACTTGTCAACTTGAAGAGTTTGTCTTGTAATCAAGTTGAGTAAGGTATAAACCTTACCTTAGGATCTATGTAGACTCTGTTAGCTGCAAGACAGAATTAGCTACAGCCTAAGCTCTGATACCATGTTAATTTTCTAGGGTTAGGTTAGGTTTAACATAAAAATATACTTTCATGCATATACAAAATTATGAAACAAGATTCATAATAGTACTGCTCTAATAAATTTAAGCTGATATAAAATAAAACATAATTTCCATCTCTTTCAACTTTAACACTCCACCAGTCATTGCAATAAAGTTGGTCCTTGAGATGATTTGTCAAATGCCATGTACAGTAACAATGTTATAAAATAATGTACAGAGGATAACAACAGTAAAGAACCATAACAATACTAATCTAGAATTATTTTGAATCAAACTTATACGAAGATACTTTTAGGTTTTTGATATTGTCACCGAAGGGACAAATCACCTAGATGAGCAAATGGCATACCTTGAGAGAGAGCTTGAGAGGTTTAAAGCAGTAAGGAAACATACATGATTCTTAGTCAACCGTTAGAGAAACTTCAAACATTCACTCAGGCTTTAACAACACACCAGCAGGGAGATATAGTCATGCTGAAGACACATAGTCATACTGCTAGGCAAAGACACACAGTCACATTGTTGGGTAGAGACACAGTCATGCTGCAAGTAGAGACACACTATCACGTTAGGGTAGAGACCACAATCACGCTGTAAGTAGAGACACACAGTCACGCTAGGGTAGAGACCACAATCATGCTATAAGTAGAGACACACAATCACGCTAGGGTAGAGACCACAGTCACCCTATAAGTAGAGACACACAGTCACGTTAGGGTAGAGACCACAATCACGCTGTAAGTAGAGACACACTGTCACGCTAGGGTAGAGACCACAATCACGCTGTAAGTAGAGACACAATCACGCTAGGGTAGAGACCACAGTCACGTTGTAAGTAAAGACACACAGTCACGCGTAGAGGGGACAACAGTCACGCCAAGCAGTGACAAACAGTCACATAGAGCAGTGACATAGTCACGCCAGGGAGAGAACAGTCACGCTGCAAGAGAACAACGATCATGCTATCAAGAGAGAAACGATCACACTAGGTACACAGTCACGCTGAAGGAGGAAGAGGCACACGGTCACGCTGCTAGCAGAGGAGAGACACAATCATGTTGGAAGAAAGGGTCGCGGTTAGCAACAATTAAACCTAGGTAAATGAGATACAACTTCTTGGATAAACACATTGAAGAATAACACTTTTATAAGGGTCTTGGCTTTAAAAAATACAAATAGGTTAACTTAGAAAAGGTACCAAATAAAACCATAAAATAAAGTGGTACAATAAAACCATAAAATAAAATGGTCCTATGGTCTTATATAATAAAACCATAAATAAAATTTGACTTAGGATAGTATACCAATGGTCCAAAATAAAAACCATAGAGTAAAAGTCGTCATACCAAAGGTACATACAATAAGAGTGTTAGAACTTAGGACCAAGTAACATAAAGGACCATAAGTCAACCAAAGGGGACCACAATAAGAAGGAAATACAACCCTCATACCCACAAGATCAAGGTGTACCATAAAGGTGGACAAACAATTCCTTTTTACCCAAAGGACCAACAAGACTAAGGACTTTAATCTTTTCTCTCTCTCAAGGCACGTTGTTTCATATATTTTATCATCAATGTATAAGGGGAAGATCCAAACTAGATGATGTTATCCTCTGGTCCTCAATACTGCTCCTAAGGGTTAAGTGTTAATGACATCATCAAGGGGTGTCCAGTTCCTTGAGAAATAACCTAGCAATAACCTATTAGGAGAGAGGACATCACACATCATCATCTTGGTCTACTTGGCCAAGAATCACCTGGTTAACTGACCAGGAGTGCTCCTGCAGGAACTGCTTGGTCCTAGACCAAGAATCTGCCTGGTCCCAGGCCAGGAAGTCTTTGTCTCAACTTGCAGAATCTGCTTGGACGTCGTGTCCAAGAAACTGTCTGGTCCCAAACCAAAGTATCCTAGAGACATATAGGGGCCCTAACCACATGTTAGGGACTTTGCCATGGCATCAACCTGCTTGGTCCCAAACCAAGCACCCCAAGAGAATACTTGGGGCCCTAGGGTACCTTCTAGGGTCTTACTTTGCCCTAGTTTACTGACTAGGGTACCATCCTCCCTAAGAATGGGTCTCGCAACTGCACTAACTTTAACAATGAACCCTAGCGTCTTTCTCCCCATATGACTTTTCCAAGACAATGCAAATGATAGATTACAATGGTGATAATGAACACAAGAACTCTTTCCTCCCTCTATATATAGAGGAGATGAGGAAGGCTATCATAAACAAGAACATATGTCCATATAAGCAACAAACATGGCAACCCCACATGGAGTGCTCTATGATACACAAAGTGTTATTTATCCAACCCCCAAAGTGACATCCTCCAAGCATGATCCTTCTTGGGCTCAATGCCCCTCTTCCAATATGGTGCACTCCCCAACAAACTATTAATCAAACACTCTAGTGTTGGTGTTTTGTCACAAGCATGTACCAAATGTACCTACTTTGAGGATTGTGTAATCTCAAGTACTAGATCAAATGGAAAATGGAAAACTAAACTAAACTAACAAGATTCCTTAACATGCATGCAATGTAATTTATAATAAAACTAGCAAAAAGATGGCAAAGCAATACATATAAAGAATGATATTTATATTAAAACAAAAAATAGGGTAAGATAGACACACATTGGGTGTTAGTTGTAGAAGGTAATGGACCTCTGTAACAAACCCAAGCGAGTGTTCTTCTCCTTTGTGTCCAAATTCCAGCCAAGTGATGTAGTAGATAATTCCAAATGGTGAAAGTAAAAGATATAATTGCTCTCTTTCCCTCTCTTTCAATAAGAAATCTAGCAACATAACCTTGCAAATGTGGATGGATATGGTTTGTGGAGTGACCTTGAGGGATGTATTTATAGGAAATAATGTGGACAACTCTTAAATCGAGCTCCAATTTGAATTATCCCCTTTTCATTGATGGTTTAGTGGGGAAAATGGTTTTTGGAGACCAAATCAAATGATAATTTTTGGCAATAACAATTAGAAAATGTCCACTTTCAAGCACTACACCTATTTGGGAGGTGCACAACAATTAAGAGTATCTCAATTATGGATTTAGGACCCCATCACATTTTTCTAGGTTTTTAGTGTGACACATCGTCATGGAATTTTAGGGAAAATCGACGCAATGATAGGCAGGGTCAATCTTTGACTTTTTGTCAAGTTTTGGTCACATTGTTGAGGCCATATGGTGATGGAATTAATGAAAATGGGGCTAAAACTACCAAGAATGATGTATAATGTTGATGATACTCATGAGAAGGTAGGTGAGAAAAATTAAGCTATTAACACACTCCCTCTTCCATTGTGATCCATTATCCAAGTGTCCTCATGCAAGGTACTCCTATAACTATGTGCCACATTTCCTCTCATATGTGCACAATGCTACTCTCATGTGTGGCAATGTGGCCAATAAGCTCCAATGCTCTTCTTTAACTTGTGTCTGTGTCCATCAACAACCTCAATGAAGTATGCTCCTCAACCCAAGCATCCTCAAGTCAAGTATCCAACCTCCATGGTGTATATCACATGGTCCTAAGCTCCCAAGGCTAAGTTTCCTCCTCCAAATACCTAGCACTTCTCGTAGAATGTACCCAACTCCCCATCGTGTGCACCCAATGGATTAGTCATCATGCAAGTAAGAGTAACAACCTTCTCAATGAAGGGACTATGCTAGCACTCTAACTAAGGTCAAGCATCCCACTCAAACTACGCCATCCATATATTTGTAAAGCATCGTCGATGGGCTAGTAGACCTAGCGCTCTCCTAGCAAGGTAAAAACACTTTTGAAGTAACCCAAAAGCTAACACTCCCCCTTTATGAGACCCAAAAGTAACTTGGTTTATGCCACCAAAACCAAGCTACTCCTTCCCCTCTACTAGGCTCTCCAAAAGAAAAATGACCATCTTTGAAATTGAAGAAACATACCCCTAGTTCACTATTTCCTAGAAAACTCTAAAATCACTCTAGAACAAGTAAGACATCAACAGTATCTTGTATGTCTTAATCAAAATTACAGCATACCTAAAGTATTAATCACCAGTCAATATGTCTTGGCACCACATCAAGAGATGTTCAAGACAACTTGCAAAGATAATCACATCTCCAAGGCCAATACGAGTAGATCAGATCTATCAAAAGCACGAGATAAAATCTGCATACATTTCAAATCATCAATCTTGAAATACAAGCTAGTGGGAAAAGAGTACCAACAACCCATAAAGGGTCATCATTAAACAATGGGGGTATGAAAATCCCTTTCATGCACCTCAAAACATTCGACTACTAAAGAAAAGCCTCAACAAGGAAATCTCTCTCTTACTGAGAGAAACATGAAGCAAGAGTATCATCATAGTCAACTCCCTCTACCTGAGAAAATCTGACAATCCTGTCATTGGTATTTATCACTACTCCCATCTACTGTAAACTTGGAATCAGTTACCAATTTCACCACCATTGGTTTTGAACCTATCTCCAAGTTACACCCTTCCTTAATGCCAAATGCTCCAAGATAAGAGTACACATATGAAGAATACAACATGAAAGACCCATTCTCCAATATCAATTACAAAGTACAAATGCACAAGATATCCAATAGCTTAGTATCGCACTAGCTATCAAATCTATGATCAATTTCTCCACAAATGTACAAGATGTAAAACCAAAATTCTCCCCAAGGAATAATGTTGGAAAATCCCTCCATCTGTAACAATCACTAAAATTGACCAAGGTCGTCATTCTAGTAGACCCTTGAGTCACAACTCAACCAAAACAGATCATCCAATAATCATAAATCTATCATAGAATACATCAACCCATCTTGAGGTCCAAAAACAAGCAACAATCAAGTGGTCAAGTGTGCCTGTCACAAGCATTTATCCAATCCAAGCACTAGCAACCACTGGAACAAATCAACCACCTATCACAGGTCTTTTTGGACATCAAAAACCCGTTGAAATATAGGTCACATACCAACCATCAATGAAGTAAATCCTCCACCTATTACAAGTGAAACACACTAGCATCGATTGGGATGAATCAACAACCTATTCCAAGTCCTCTTGAGCAATGTTGCATGACTCGGACTCGGCAAAGACTCGGCTGGCAGTTGACTCGTTGACTCGGGAAAGACTTCGGAAAGACCCGGACAAACTCGGCAAGACTCGGCAAATAGGAAAAAATTCTAAAATATGGTAAATTTTAGGAAAAAAAAGAGGTTAATGTCATTTCCAATCCATGTAAGATGTTGTAAATTGTAATATAAAAATATATTAAAAAAAAATTAAAAAATATATTTTAAAGGGGGAACCTTCATGACAAAACATCCCCCACGTAAGCATGCCCCATAAAATCCCTTCCACACAGACTTGTATTTAAATGGGAAAGGACATGCCAATGGCATGACCACTTCCCCACCTTTTATTTGTACGTTTGTTCATATTAAGAACACTTGGAGGTGAGGTCGAACAACAAATTACCTCCCCCTTTAAAACTCAAAAACCATCGCATTTTCAAAGTATACCTCTCCTTTGTATTATTAAATCAACCTATCATCGCAACACACCAACAAGAAAGGAGCTATTGGGCCTTGGCCATAGTAATCGGTGATAACTCGTGAGATGTGGACACAACATACTAATGAGAACTTCGTTGGTTTAGCGACCGAATTTGAAGTCTTCGTTGATGTGGCGACCAATATTGGAAATCAACGTGGGTAGAGCGCTCAACCTTTGAATTTTCGACACGAGAGCAGATGTTGTCTTTCGGAAAGACTCTTTCCCGTAAACGACATACCATTTTTAAGTTTGTGGCAAAGACTTAGCAAGGACGTCTGTCGTGATATTTTTTGTGCTTGCCGAGTCAATGTCAAGTTCCCACCGAGTCCCAAGTGTGCCGAGTCTGAGATGAGTCTTCAACGATTACTCGTTTCGGAGGTTGACTTGCCCACACTCGCGAGTCTTGGGTGAGTGGTGCTTCACTGAGTATGAGTCTAATAAATTTGATGATTTTTGCCGAGAAGCAGGAATCATGGAAGAACTGACTGTACCTTATTACCCTCAACAGAATGGGGTTGCAGAAAGGAAGAACAAAACTATATGTGAAGATGTTAAAACCATGCTTATTGATCTTGATCTTTCTTTTATCTTTGTGGGCTGAAGCAGCATGTACTACTGTTTACATCCAAAACAGAAGCCGTAATGCTATCTTGGGGGAGAAGACCCCAGAAGAAGTCTTCACTAGCAAGAAACCTGCAGTTGACCACATGAGGATTTTTGGCACTTCAGTTTATATTCATGTGCCGAAAGAAAAGAGGGCCAAGCTAGAGCCTTTCGGAAAGAAAGGCATATTTGGCAGTTACATTGACAGCTCGAAGGCCTACTGCATATATGTCCCTGGACAAAGGTACATTGAGGTCAGTAAAGATGTGATTTTCCATGAAGAAGCTGTGTTTCGTCCAACACAAGAGCTTCCAAAGGAAGATGAAGGGCCTCCTTCTGAGATCCCAGATTCAGAAGTTTAGAGGGAGGAAGAGAAATTTGAGAATCAAATTTTGGATTTACCTGAGGAACCTTGAAAGCCCACTAGAAGAACTGCTTGAAGTTCCTCCTTCCAAAAGAGGACATGCCTAGTACCGAGAAATGATACAAGAAGCTGAGAAGCATAAAGCTCCTCCCAAGACTTTCAAAGAAAGCATAAGGCCACAGAAGTACTCAAGTTTTATGCGCTAGTTCATCAGTGCCGAACCTTCCACTTACAAAGAAACAGCAAGTCAATAGGTATGGATCGATGCCATGATTGAAGAGTACAGTTCAATTATGAAAAATGATGTGTGGGAAGTTGTTCCCAGACTGACATGAAAGTCAGTGGTAACATCTATATGGCTCTACAAAATCAAGCATGCTGCTGATGGCAGTATTGAGAAATGCAAAGCCATATTTGTAGCTCGTGGCTTTACTCAAAAAGAGGGCATAGACTATGATGAGACTTTTATTCCTGTCGCCAGGTATACTACTATCAGAACCATCATTTCTCTTGCTGTAGTATTCGGATGGAAGTTACATCAGATGGATGTAAAATCAATCTTTCTCAATGGCAAGATTGATGAGGAAGTCTACATTGAACAGCCTGAAGGCTTTGTGTCTCGTGGGAGTAAGTCCCATGTGTATAAACTGAAGAAAGCCTTGTATGGGTTCAAACTTGCTTTGAGAGTTTGGTATGCGAGGATGGATGGATTCCTTAACAACTTGGGGTTTTCCAAAACTACTATGGACTCCAATCTATACTTTAAGGTTGTTCATAATCATATCTTGATCCTTGTCCTATATGTGGATGACTTGTTCCTTACAGGTGAGGAACAACTGATAGCACAGTGTAAGAGGGAGCTCACCTCTGAATTTGAAATGAAGGATCTCGGTTTGATGCATTATTTTCTTGGCTTATAGGTATGTCAAAAGCCAAATGAGACCTTCCTGACATAAGGGAAGTATGCAGTGGACATCTTGCAGAGATTTGGGATGCAGGACTGCAAGTCCATGAACGTTCCCATGACTTCCAACTTGACAAAGTTGCGATACTCAACCACTAGTTCACAAGATGTGGACTCTACTCTTTATTGACAACTCAATAGATCCTTAATGTATCTCGTACACACGAGACTAGATATTTGTTATACAGTGAATGCTTTGAGTCAGTTCATGTCCAATTCGAAGCACATACACTGGATAGCTTCCAAACATGTACTTAGATATGTGCGAGGTACTATCACTTATGGGCTCAGGTATACTTCCAGTAGTGGAGTATTGTTAGCAGGATATGCTGACTCAGATTGGGCTGGAAGTGCAGTAGACCGGAAAAGTACTTCAGGTTACTGCTTCAGTATGGGATCTGCAATGATCTCTTGGTCCAGCAGGAAACAAGTTTCCATAGCACAGAGTACAGCTGAAGCTGAGTATATTGCTGCAAGTGATGCCTGGAAGGAAGCAGTGTGGCTTAGGTAACTACTCTCTGATTTGTTTGGTGGAAAGCTTGACTCAACGATTATTCATTGTGATAATCAGAATTGCATTAAGCTTTCAGAAAATCTGGTGTTTCATGATAGATCGAAAAACATTGAAATGAAGTATCATTTCATCAGAGATCTAGTATAGAGAGGCACTCTGAAGTTGCAGTACATTTGTACATCTGAACAGATTGCATATATCCTGACCAAGCCTCTGACAACAACAAAGCTCGTGTAGTTTCCTGACAAGCTGGGCATGGCAGAGAATACCTCTCTCGCTGAGAGGGAGTGTTGATTTTTCCTGAGTAGCATCGAGAGCCTTTCTCTTAGGAGAATGGGGACATCTGGTCAAGGACCAAGATGTGGAACCAGTCCAGCACTGGGGGAACTCAACCTTGAGTTGAGTAGCCATTCTGATGAATGGGGACATCTGGTCAAGGATCAGGATGTGGAACCAGTCCAACACTAGGGGAACTCAACCTTGAGTTGAGTTGCCATTCTGTTGAATGGGGACATCTGGACAAGGACCAGGATGTGGAACCAGTCCAACACTGGGGGAACTCATCCTAGAGCTGAGTGGCCATTCTTTGAATGGAGGCACTTGGTCAGTTACTAGGAAGGTGAACCAATCTAGTACTGGGGGACTCAGCCTAGGGCTGAGGGCCATTCTCCGGGAGAATGGAGGCACTTGGTCAATTACCAAGTATTTGGCCTTGGGTCAAATTATGCAGCCCATGGCTGAGGAACCTGGTCTGTTACCAAGACATCACTATAAGTCTAAGTTGCTAGGAAACTTGGGTTTTGGGACGGGGACGGGGACGGGGACTGGGACGGGGATGCCACTTTTTGAAACAGGGGACTTGGGTACGTCAGGGGTATATATATATATATATATATAAAATAAAAAATTAAATCACTTTATTTGTCACTAGTATTCAATTTCAATAATTCACAAGGACAATTAATATGCACATTGCTTCAAAGTTCATAAATCAATGATATAAAGTGGGAATTACATATGAACCTTAAGTATAAACATAACTATAGTTGATGGAGCTTTTGGTTTTTCAAAATTAGAAATATGCACATGCATAGAAA
>LPNX010723351.1:625272-651444 GCA_001517045.1 Pseudotsuga menziesii
CTTTTGAAAATTTTTTGTTTTTTTGTTTTTTTAAGTTGCCGATATATTGCCGATGTTTGCCGACATTTTCGCCGATAAATCCGATAATTTCTTTTTGGACCCTCGGCGATATATTCGCCGACACGATATTTGTAACATTGATTTATATGAATCATTTGTTCTTATATGGTCTAATATATGATTTTATTATGAATCACATCATAATTTCATTGATTTTATATGGTTAGAGTGGTGAAATTATTGATGGAATATTTGTTTTTGTTTAATATGCAAGTTTAAAAAAAGTTGTAATTTATCTCTTGACGAAAAAAATCTTTTTTCCAATTTAGGGGTTGATTTTAAAGTTTTTGTAAACAATAGTATGGGATGTTTAGGCCATGGCCCTATTTTTTACCTCGAAAAAAAAACGTTTATACTGGTATCAACACTTTTCTATTTGGAGGGTGTTTTTGGTGTTTTTTATGCAAAAGTCATCGTTTTTATGGTTAGAGTTCTCGTTCTTAGTATAAAGTTCTCATTTCATAGTATAAATGGTTGCATCAGTTAACTAAGAAGATCCATGCAAAAGTTAACAATAGAAATTGAGCATGGTAACACTAATTGTTAAGCACCAAAGATATTCGGTTAGCCTCCTAACTCTATGGTTATGCACTCAGTCTAAGATTGAGTTTAGTTCAGTTAGATCACAATCAGTTCAGTCAGTTCACATTCAGTTCAACAAGTTTACATTCAATTCAAGTCAGCGAACATTCAGTTAAAGCTAATTGAGGAAAGGAGGGCGCATATCTTGTGCTTAATGGAGAATCCTAAGTGCCAACTTGGCACCAATGTTTGGGAGGGCGCTAATGTTTGCATGGAAGGAGTTAAGTGAAGCTTCTCTCTATCTATGTGCTATGTAATGATACCAGGACTATTCTAGAGACCTCCATTCACCTCCTGCATTCTAGATGTTTTGATTGAAAGGAGGGCGCATATCTTGTGCTTGGTGGAGAATCCTAAGTGCCAACTTGGCACCAATGCTTGGGAGGGCGCTAATGTTTGCATGGAAGGACTTCAGTGAAGCTTCTCTCTATCTATGTGCTATGTAATGATCCCAAGCCTATTCTAGAGACCTCCATTCACCTCCTTATGCATGCTAGATGTTTTGATTTGTTATTAATATGCTAGACATATGGCAAGTTCATTACAGTTGATTACAGTGTTGTATTGGAGCTCTCTTCTCTATTGCTGAGGTGATATCTCTTATCGGGCAATCTTCTTATGTTTCGTAAACCATTCTCTGCAAAATCTATCTATCATACTCAAAGAATTGTTGGGTTTTTCATCCTCTATGTTTGGAGGGTTTTTCGAGGGTATGTCTTGTTTCTCATGGTTGATTGATATATATGGCTGATTTATGGAGCTGATTTATATGGCTGATTTATGTGGCCAATATATTTATGAGATTTATATGTGGCTGATATATTTATGTGGCTCATATATTTATGAGATTCATTTGTGCTGAAATTGATTGATAAAAGTTTTGAAGTTGAAGCTTCTCCAATTTTGCTCAAACATTCACAGTAAATCCATAGACCTCTGGCTTTGGGATAGGAAGAGCCCCTCTTTGAGACTATCGTCACTCTTGCTATCTTATATGGTTGCGAAGTTTAGGGTTGCAACATTTCTAAAGACTCTTGGAGAAGGATAGAGCAAATTCAAAAGCGCTTTATAACATATAATCTCAAAATTAAAGGAAATACACCCTATCCTATCCTTATATAGAAGCGAGTCTCTTCCCGATTGAGAGCATGGCTGTGACTAGGTACTTAATGTACAAGAACAAGATAAACAACAAGGGAGACAAGAGGCCTCTTAACATTGCTTTATACTCTAGTCAAAACCACCTGCGACTTAAGTGATATTGTTATAGAGATGCCAAGTCTTGGCTAAACAATTGGGGAGTCGAGGAAGATGTCACTTTGCATAATAGTGATAATATTAAAAGTATTATTAAATTAAAATTTAAGGAGAAGGTGATCCCTTTCCCACTCCATTCAGTGATGAAGTATTGGATCAAGTTGTGGGGAAGGAAGCAGAAGCAACAGTGAAGGAAAATGCAAGAGCAGATATTAATTGGTAGAAGAGGCAACTTCACCCGAAGGAAGACATTTAGCCATGCTTGTTGACATACCGAGCATATTGATTGATAATGCTGATGATGACCCATTAATAAGGGCGGTCTGAGTGTAGCATGTGAGGACTAATAAGTAAACCAACTTGTGGTGATAAAACCTAATGACCCTACTAGAACTCAATCCCTAAGCTGTAACTAAATCTGTGGGAACTAATCCCTCTTGTTTGAAGCAGCTTCCAGATATAAGCACATCCTAGATATATTAACTAAGGTAGATAATCCTGGGGGACCCCGGAATATGTGCCTGGATCCCGTCTTGACTGCCTCAGTATCGGCCTCATTGACCTGCCCATGTGGTGCGATAAAGAATTAGAGGATACGAGAAAATTAGGATATTATAAATAGGTGATAACCCCTAATATACAAGATTAAAAATATCTTTGTATTTTAACTAGTGTGAGAAACATAATCAACATTGCTAACAAACTCTCATGAGCTCCATAGTGAGAAAATTCCTAGAATGTCGTAGGATGAAATAATCCGTCATTTTTGTGACACAAAGAGGGTTGGAGACGAAACTCACTTTCTCATAGAATGTCTTGCATACACCCACATTAGAGCGCAATTTCAAAACATTTGCTACAATACTGACCTTTCTAACCTTTTAACTCATCATAACTATTGTGAGTTAGGAATGCTTTTCTTAAATATTTTTGAGCATAGAAATACAATTCTAAAGGAAAACCAAGTGACTTCTTTCCTTTTTAAGGTCCGATAGACCAAAGTTGGTTTTAGTGGACGTTAATAACTATTAATAACTATCATCATTATCAAATAATGATTTGATGATATTAATGAAATAATAAGGATAATACGAGACCTTCAATTAATTATGTTATTAATTAATTTAAAATGCATGATATACTAAATTGAAAAATTAGTAAAAGAATTAAAAGAATGAATGTATATGGAGAAAAAATAGTCATTGTTACGATTAGGAGATTAAGAAGTTTTAACAAGAATATAAAGTATTTTATTATTATAAACTTTAATTTAAGAAACCGAACACATCCAAAACCTCCTCCGTGTTCTGTGTCATTGTGTCGGACACAGACATGATGCAAACACATGTTCGACATGTGTTTTGGTCGTGTCCTAGATTAGGACTCGACCAAAACACGTGTCGGACACATGTTTGCATCGTGTCCCCCACTGTGCTGACCGTGTCTCAATTCCAGGACATGAAAAGCGTAGAAATGAGGGCCCGTGGGGAATAAAATATTGGCTTTACTCCTTATAGTTAATGCATTATTGAACTTAAAGAACAATATGATATTTTAATATGGGATCAAAAAATATTTTTTAATTTGAGTATTTTGTGACTCTGCTGACCAATTTCAGATAGGCACAAGTACTATCAAATTGCATGACAAACCAGCAGAAACAGAACAGATCAGCATCCAAGAATGCACAACTGTCTATGTGACAATGTCATGCATCCTCTCATAGCACAATCTGGAATGTGGTGTTTGATATAGTTGCAATGCACAACCTCATGCATCCTCTCATAGTGCTGTCTGAAATGTGGTATACAGTATAGTTACAATGCACTCTCAAGTGACAGTCTAGAATGCATAATCATCTATGTAGCACTTCCATGGCAGTTAAACATGCTTTGTAGCATGAGTAATTGTCTATATAGTAGGTCAATGGAGTTTGAGTCAACACCTTGAAATCTATACACTATTTAAATTGCACAACAATGTAGAAAGGCCGTTCAATGGTATAAACTTTTATTGGAGTACAGAATGAGTAAGCATTGATCGACTGTTACAACCCTCTAGGCAATGTAAGGGACCGCTTGTACAAATAAAAGGTACATCGATCAGGAATTGGAGGTACATGAGGAATGATTGTGAAATTAGTATATATAGGAGATACTCTCCTATTTCTTAGAATTTGCAGTGCAACAAATCATTATTCTAGTTGCATGCCGAGTTGGTTCTGACTTAATGTTAATGAGAAATATTTTGATGACTTAATTTTAATGAGTATCATGGTCTATCATTGATTGATTTATGTGTCTCATTGTGATTTGTGAATGTGTAAGTACTAAATTACTAATGTGCATTGTGTATTGATTCTAATTTCTATTTAATATTTCATATTTGTAAAAAATTATATATATANACTCATTTGTATATCTATTAACTTTTAATTCATTTGTATATCTAATTCACTTTTATTTTTTGTTCAGTCATATGGCTCATATCTAATAATAATTGTATTCATACGTTTGTTATCACTTACTCTGATTTTTTTCATCGTTAATTGTCTTCATACTTTTGGTAAAGCTTCCTCTGATTTTTCTCATCGTTAATTGTCGTCATACTTTTGGTAAAGCTTCCTCTGATTTTTCTCATCGTTATAATCTAATCATTTTTCTATTAATTTGACGATATATGCCCCCAAGTATTTTCTGTTAATTCATTAATATGATCCTATGAACCTCCCAGTTGTTTTTACTTTATTACAGTGATAATTTATATACTTTTAATGGCTAATTTCTTTATGGTCTTATTTAATCCTTTCAAAAGCTTTCTTTTTTATATATTTTTAATAGTTTTGGATTATCTGATGATTGATGGGAGTGTCCACTCGAAAAGTTTGAAAAGTTGAGCTGTTTTTTAACTCCAAAACAGCTTGAATCCAAAAAAAACCTGCCACAAAAAAATATATTGCCAGTAAGCAAATTAACTTGTTTTCCAGGTGGTACTTTACTATACATCATCCCTTTTAAATTAAACGTTACAAGTCATGACATGTTATCCATCTGTACTCATATTTCCTTGTCTGGTTTAGTGAGATGCTGGCCAGATAATATTAAGATAGTGTAATTGTTTATCTACTAACAAGATTTCTGTCTATATATTTAACTTTTAAGTGTGATGATAGTCATATATGTCCATCCGTCAATTTCTCCTTTGACTTAATGGTGTAATCCTTACCAGGCGTTGGAAGAAGAGGTATAACCAGAAGAAGGTGTTTTTTGGTGTTGCAAGATTTTTATGTTTCCATTTCTGGTTATGATTTTGCCCTCAAAATGTTGGGCTTGTGGAAGTACTAATCGAAAATACAAGGAAGCAATGAATGCTTCTCTTATGCAAATGGCCTATGGTGTAAAATCTGTAATATAGAAAATTCATTTTGTGAGTTTAGGTGGAAGCTCCGTTTAACATATACTGTGATGTCTGCCAATCACATTTTCCATCGTCACTGAATATTAATCCCGAGGAATAAATGAAATTTGAGGATTAAGAATTCCCCAAAGGAACTAGTCGCATTGTGAAGATAACTCTGTGATACGAGGCTACTGGCATTAATGCTTTATTACTTGAAATGGTTTACTCTTCCACCAAAATGCAGCTTTCAAGTGAGTGATGCACGATGATGTTGAATTTTCCAATTTGAGAACTCTATTTTTTATCCGTGAGCTTATTGCCAAATATTTGCCTTCGATATTGTTTATGGCTGTTTTCAATGATAATGATCCTGTTTATGTTGTCAGAGGTGACAATCAATTTGAACTAGATTGGCCTTCGTGTAAAAAAATGCTTCTTTTCTTATTGCCGCTGCAGTTCTTTGACTAGTTTCTATAAGAATGAACTGCAATTTAAAATTTTATTTGTATTTTCTTTGTATGCCCACAGCTGTGCGAGACTTCAGATATGGGTATTCAATCTTCATTTCAAATTTAGGCAACTTTGTTAAATGCACTTTCCTTATTTCTGGAGGTATCATTTGGATACATGGCAGTTCCTGTTGTGAGCGAGTGCCATGTGAATTGGTGGGCGAGACTTCAGTTATGGGTATTCAATCTTTATTTCAAATTTAGGCAACTTTGTTAAATGCACTTTCCTTATTTCTGGAGGTATCATTTGGATACATGGCAGTTCATGTTGTAAGCGGGTGCCATGTGAATTGGTGGCGAATACAATTATAGCATGTATCAGTTTTAATTAGAACTTAGAATAAAGAAAGTATATAACCTTCTGTAGATTAGAGACACGTTAATCAACAGTTCCACAGAGAACTTTGAAAGTTTGATCAGTCGGGGCCTTCTAATCTCCTACATCCAAGGTAATTCAAAGTATTCGGTCGACCAACCAAAAATCTCGGCAGCTTTATTATTACTTCAGCCTTTACCCTCCCTATCTTATGCTCAGGTAAGTGATAACCAAACCTTTTCAAAGCTCAGGTAAGACCTGATTTCAGGACTAGCCCTTCTATCTTAAGGTTGACATTTCAGGACCTATTTGTTGGTTGAGAATTTGATCTAAACAGTTCTATATATTTTCTGTCATATTTGTACAAGAATCTTTCCTATAGGCAGCCTCCCTAGAGAGATCTTTGTTGCAGCTTTTTGTCCACAATGGAAACTCTCTGCATTGTCAAGTGCCCCCTTCCCTTACAATAAGATTTTTATGCTCACAGAAACTCACCTTGTTGATGTCAAACATTCTGTAATTATGATTCCAAGACTTCGTTGGAGGTTTTTCTCCGCAAGGTTATTTTTCTTCTCTTTCGTTACGATTATAGTTGCTGCAGTCTCTTAACATTTATTTCTTCGGGGTCTTTTGGCACTTACCCCTCTTTTTCTCCATAAAAAAAAATAGAGTGGTCTCTTTTGCTGGAAATGAGGGTCCAGCCTTGGATTTAATTTCAAAATTGCAGAATGTATAATTAATGTGAGATTAATGGGCATTGATAGATAATTTCCTTGAAGTCCATTTTTCTTCCAAACAACGTGATGCATGGTGTATTACCGGATGAACTAGCAGGGCTAGTCACCGGCCAACATATGAGGGAGAGAGTGACCACTGTCACCTTAGTCACTTCTCCAAACTTTTTCGGAAATTGAAACCTCTTAGGGAAGAGTCCTATGTGACTCTGCTAAAGACACTTAGACACCATATATATCTTGTGTGTGTGCAAGGTTAGTGACCAGTGCCTACTGGAGTCAAGTTAAGAGAATAAGGAAAACATACCAATATGCACGAGCATGAAAATATGGTTAGTATATATGCTTAGAGATGCACTCACTCGGATAAGCAAGTGAACAATACAAATGTCATATGAGCATGAAGTGTCATTCACCCAATAACAAGTGTAAGGGCAATAAGGTAAGTATGATTCTAAACAACACTTGTGTAGGAGTACTAGTAATAGCACATCAGTATATCATCCTTAGGTGCAGCAGTATGGGCATAATACTAACAACATATCAGTCATTAAGGAAGCAGTAATTTTCCACCATTATTTAAGTATCCATTACAGACTTTGTGTGAACAGTAATATACATAACCAAGCAAACAAATCAGATCTGAAATGAAGTTTATCAGCAGTATAATAGTGTTTAAATTAGTGACCATACCATAGAGTGGGTGAGTTACGCAATATCATGAATTTAATGGCATTTCAGTATAGCATTAGTAGTTATTCAGGCAGCAACCATTCCACATGTGTCATTCCCAAAGTATAGCAGCATCACAACTATTCATTCCCAAATAAAACATGCACATACAAAGTGTTACTAGCAACTTGTGACTAGTTAACCGGTGTCTATTTCTTTGTGCGCAGGGGTCAAAGGAAGGAAGGAGCAGCAGTTTTTTTAGGGAGGGTTGTCATTGTAAGGGCAGCCCTAAAGCTGGATAGGGCTGGGAGAAGACAGGTCGAGGAAGGGATAAGGGCCGCCACAAGGTGGCCGAGGGTTGAGAGAGGAGGCCAAGGGATAGAGGAGGCACTCCGAGGTAGCCACAAGGCAGACCGAGGGCTGAGATGGGAGGCTGAGGCTTCAAGCAGCCTGGAAAAGGGTGTGAAGAGGGTGGCCTAGATAGAGAGGAGGCCTGGAAGGTGTGACCGAGGGATGGAACAGCCCAAGGGAGCAGACCTGAGGGTGAAGATAGGGAGAGTAGGGAAGCCCGAGGGCTAGAAGGGAAGGTTTGGGAGGCTAGTGAGGTGGGGAAAGGAAGGAAAAGGCTGTTGCAGCCCTAGCAGCAATAGACCCGAGTGGAAGAAAAGATGAACCGAGCCAAGGGAGAGGTGGAAGGGAGCATCCCTAAGGCTGTTAGTAGCAGGCCAAGGGTGATAAAGGGCGTAGGGAGGTAGAGCAAGCCCCAAGGAAGGGAGAGCAAAGGCGTTAGAAGGTGGAGGAAGGTAAAGGTAACCAAATCTAACCCTAACCTAGGTCTAAACTAACCTGGAACTAACCTAAATCTAACGATAGGCCAGGTATTGAAGAATGAAAAGAGGTGAAGACAAAGAGAAGTATAACTAACCCCACCCAAAACCCTAACCTAACCTAGGGCGTTTAGGAGTAATTAACCTACCTCTAGAGAAGGCTAACCTAGGTTTAAGACTAACCCTAAGGCTCAAAGATTCAACCCTAGAAGAACTCCTATAAAGGGTGTGCTTCTACACTAAGGTGACTAGGGAGTGATAAAGAGTTTGTCAAGACAAATACAATATTCCTAATGGCTACCATTCAATCCACAAGCATAATCATTCATCAATCATTAACAAAGAGACATCAAGAAAAAACATGGATATCTCATTGTGCACGTGTTTCACCAACAAATCATAACATCACCTTTAGAGAAAGAGCCAATGCCAAGATACTTCAAGAACTCGTCATCAAACCCAAAAGATTGCCTTCCTCAAGAGGAGGCGCCCCACTTCAAAGAGCCCTAAGTAGGGTAGAACAAGTGCATAGTGTTTTATCCCATGAGTCTTGTTTTAAAAATGAAGTGAGAAGATTTATTTATGTGATTTCACACTCACTTTTACAAAAATATATAGGTCGACATCCCTTTAAATTGTCAATTTGAAATTATAAAAATGTCAACTTAAAATTATAACAAAATTATAATTAAAAACAACATAATGTAGGCTACTTAGAATCACTTTGAACGAAAAGCTGGAGTGAGTTGGAGGAAGAGTGTTATACCCCATCCAACCCTGAGAATGTTGTAAAATCCCTCAACTCCCTCCTCAAAGCAGCAAGAAGGCCTAGCATGGAAGATAGATTCCTCTAAGGAAAGAGACCAGGGAGTGAAGGCAATAGCGTGCATAAGGGCTAGGAGGGTGTCCTAAGTGGCTGTGAAGGGAGATGAATGTCTCGTAGCTGGAGCAAAGGCCACCAGAGCAAGCAAACAAGGAATTTGGTCATGTGACCCAATGATCAACCCATAGGAGCCCCGGACACCAACCTCGAGGTTAAAAATCCCAACAAAGGGAAGTCAACAGTGCCATTAAGTCGTAGTACTCCTAAAGGTAGGACCAAAGGGCCCATCCATGACCACCATTGCTCAATATCACCCCTCCTGGTCGAAATTTTTTGGCTCTCTCCTTGGGGCACATCTGAAGGTGCGCTGGGTACAGATGCAACGTAACAGTATGGACAAACCTCATGTCTGGAATTCTTATATGTTCCCACTCTAAACATAAAGCATATTGAAGTGATTATATGAATTTCCATATACAACGGATTTTCAATTAATTCATAACCCAATATTGAAATCTACTTCAAGAATGTAGAGGCCAATAAAAGCTTATTACATATGTTTTCGCTCATATTGGATATTAATTTTTAACCTTTGTGATAGTCGAGTGGTTGGAAACATATAGTATTAGAATAACTTTAATGTTAAAAAGTGGTATTCATTTTCATCTAGGGAATTGAGTTTATTATCGCGACCTCTCAAGGCATGGAGCGTTGTAGTTGTGCACAATTTGATAGGTTGGTGTTTTGGTTCTTGGTTTGGATTTACTAGGATGGTGGGTGCAGGTGGTTGGTTGTGCACATGTTCTTCATTGTGTAGTTTGTGTGTTGCTCAATCTCTAATTGTGTAATATTTAAGGCCCCTTGTCTCAGTTGTTCGTTTGGATTTGTGGTGAGGGTGGATACACATGTGTTGCCAATTATACAAGTTTACTGCCCATGTTGGTCATTCATTTGCACGTACTTCTATGGTTGATGTTGGTTGGATGTACCACTATGTATGTTTTGTTGTGTGTCTTGTGTGATTTGGTTGGTCTATACCAGTAAAACCTAGCCTTTTGCTAGTTAGTGAGATGGGGAGGTTGAGAGGGAAAAAGGGGTGGTATGATGGATTTTGTAGGAAGATGTATGGGATACAAGAGAGAGTAGGGCTATAGGAGTTTATTGTAGTGTCTATGGGAAACACAACAATGCCAAGGATTGTTGTGCACAATTTGAAGGGTTGGTGTTTTGGTTACTGGTTTGGATTTACTGGGATGGTGGATATAGGGGGTTGGTTGTGCACATGTTCTTCATTGTGCAGTTTATGTTGCTCAATCTCTAATTGTGTAAGATTTAAGGCTCCTTTTCTTGGTTGTTTGTTTGGATTTGTGAGGGTGGATACACAGTGTTGCTAGTCATATAGGTTAATTGCTTCTTATGTTGGTAATTCTTTTGCATGTACTTCTAAGATTGATGTTGGTTGGATGTATCACTATGTATCTTTCATTGTGTGTCTTGTGTGATATGCTTGATCTATACTAGTAAATCCTAGCCTTTTGCTAGTTAGTGAGATGGGTATGTTGAGAGGGAAAAAAGGGTGGCATGATGGATCTTATTGGAAGATGTAGGGGACAAAAGAAAGAGTAGGGCTATTGTAGTTTGTTGTGGTGGTTATGGGCGACACAACAATGCCAAAGGGTTGTTGTGCACAATTTGAAGGTTGGTGCTTTGGTTGTTGGTTTGGATATATTGGAATGGTGGATACTAGGGGTTGGTTGTGCACATGTTCTTCATTGTGCAGTTTGTGTCGCTCTATCTCTAATTGTGTAAGATTTAAGGCTGCTTATATTGGTAGTTCATTTGGATTTGAGGGTGGATACACGTAACTTTGCTAGTCATATAAGTCAATTGCTTCTTATGCTAGTCATTCATTTGCATGTAATTCTACGATTGATGTTGGCTGGATGTACCGCTATGTAGGTTTCATTACATGTCTTGTGTGTTTTGCTTGATCTAGACAAGTAAACCCTAGCCTTTTGCTAGTTAGTGAGATGGGGATCTTGAGAGGGAGAAAGGGGTGGCATGATGGATTTTGTTGGAAGACGTAGGGGATATAGGAGAGAGTAGGGCTATTGTAGTTTGTTGTGGTGGCTGTGGGTGACATGACAATGCTAAGGATTGTTGTGCATGCACAATTTGAAGAGTTAGTGTTTTTGTTGTTGGTTTGGATTTACTGGGGTGGTGATGTAGGGGGTTGGTTGTGCACACGTTCTTCATTGTGCAATTTGTGTTTCTCAATCTCTAAATGTGTAAGTTGTTCCTTTGGATTTGTGATGGTGGATACACACGTACTGTTGCTAGTCATATAAGTTAATTGGTTCTTATGTTGGTCATTCATTTGCATGTACTTCTATGATTGATGTTGGTTAAATGTACCACTGTGTATGTTTCATTGTGTTGTGTGTTGTTTGCTTGATCTATACCAGCAAACCCTAGCCTTTTGCTAGTTAGTGAGATGGGGATGTTGAGAGGGAAAAAGGGGTGGCATCATGGATTTTGTCAAAAGATGTAGGGGTACAAGAGAGAATAGGGTTATTATAGTTTGTTGTGGTGGCTATGGGCTACATGAAAATGCCAAGAATTATTGTGTTTAGGAAGGAGATTCAAGCTTTCAGTGGATGTATACTTACATGACGATGAGGTGTATTGCATTATTGTGCAATAAATAGACTAGCATGGGTCATTCATCATGTAGCCAATGTTTGTTGCTACACTGATCATTCATTTTTTTAGATGAGTAATAAATTGTGGGATTGTGTGCTTTGACATGGTTTTTCTTGAAAGGCGTAGGGGGAATGAGAGCAAGATGGTTTATTCTAGGGTATTCTTGTAATTATGGTTATTGCGGTTGTGGGAAGGAATGTGACACTCAAGGAGAAGATTCAAGCTCTTACCCCGTGACACAATGGGGTATGGTGATATGTTTTCTATGGATGGGTCATAAGCAATTGAAAGGCATGTTGGAGGATGATTCTATGATTGAGTGGATGAGCTCAAGGTTTTTATGTTGTATACCTTATCCGATTTACACTCGAAAGTTATCTCAATTGAATAGACCAATAGAAACTAATTTAATGTTGGATAAATATATAAGAGTAAACATGAATGATGATTTTACAATCATAAAGCAACCCCTATATATAGGTCTTACATAGTGACTATTCACTAAGAGATATGTCTCATAGTTAACCTAATTAATTAATATTTATTTTATTATTATTTATTAATGATAACTATTTAATATTTATTTGTTGCATTGTCTTCCTCTTGAATGTATTTTCATTGGTTATGTTAAAACCATGTATTGGTTTTATAAAACCATGTGTCGGTTTTATAAAACCATGTGTTGGTTTTATTTTGTTTTTGTTTCTTTTATTAATCTTTTTTTCTAACTTTCCTGGGTGGTAAATATACCCTTCTTTCTTTTTCTAGATATATTTACTTTCTTTTTCAACATATAATTATTTTTTCTCACTTCTTTAATGAAATTCGAATAGCCAAGGCCAATTTTTGGTCAAAGGCCAATTTTACCGGAGAAACTCTGAATATGGATGGCTGAAAAAAAGTGAGGTCAAAGAACTAAATTCAAGGAAATCTTGACAATTTTGGCCATAATACGGAATCAAAAGGATTTGATACTCCATGTGGAAAAGAATAAATAATGGTTGAATATGAATTGATATTACAAAAGAATAAGAGTGCCATATTTCTGTAACGTACCCGACCCCAAATACATTATTAGAGACTGAATACTTGAGGGATTCTAACAAGGAAGGATTGATTATAAGTGAAGCATAGTGGAATGATGTTCTCTAGGGTTAGGCTAACATGCCAACAAGCCAAACTAATTAAACAATCAACCCCTTACAAGGAAGACTACCCTTCCAATACAACAATTCATACGATTTTACATGCAATGCAATGTAATGACACATGAATACATTCAGAACATAATATTGTTACATGTTTACTAAAGGTCATCACACTTATGGGCAGATGCTTCTATCCATTTTACAACTATTAAATTAGATTTGCATATATTAATAGACCCCGCTTATGATAGTATACAATCGACATTCCAACATTCCAAGGAGGCAGAATTACAACATATAAATATACCATATTTATAAGAGTAAATCTCAGTCTATAAACCCATATAAGATCTGATTTGGAACAACCATATATGACCATATGGCATGCCCTAAAAATCAGTCCTTTTGATGATCATAATTTCATAGCAAACTAACTTCTAGTATCATAGTAAATCAACATCACTACTATACTTCATTAAATCCATAAAAATATCATATATACTACATAAAATATCAACCATTAATCCCATGGAAGATTCGATCTAGAACAACCATACATGGCCATATGGACTATCAAAAAATTAGATCCCAACAACTACCATAAATCATACAATCTAGCATTTAAGCTCTAGATTAACATATTCACATACCTACTCACTGAGATGCCAATTTAACAACATCAAACTTAGCCATTAAACATGAACATATAAATCATTATGCAACATAATATAACCAAGATATATCAACCTCCATGCCATGTATGTGCATCAATAACATAGTAAATAATAGCTAAAAAATACTTATCTTCTATATGTTGTGCAACTAACATCAACAGGTCAATGTTAAGGAACTCTCTTTCCAATTCATTCTCTAAGGGTAATACTCAGTCCCATGACCCGAGAGTCACAACTGGGATTTTTTTCACAAGATTTTTGCCCTCTCCACTTGCTTACTCCTCCACCCCACTACCAGGTGAAATGGTAATCCCTTCACCTTCTAGGTCTTTTAGGACATCACCGTTCACCATAATGATTTATGTGCATGTCCAGGATAGAGACAAGCGGTTGACACAAAGGAACTACACTGCACCCAAGATTAACTCCAAATATCAGTTTTGAGAAGCCACAACTTAATCCCTCACCACATACTTACTCCACCCCACCACTAAGTGCAATGGTAATCCCTTCACCTCCTAGGTCCCTCAGGACATCGCCATTCACCATCAGGATTTTTGTGTAGGTAAAAAACAGAGACAAGCGTTGCTCAGGCTTACTTCAAACACAACACAGTATCCCTGTGCTACAAGCACATAGTTCACACACATAACAAAGCATATATGGGTTCCCAAGCTCACAAGCTTACCTAGCTCTCAACTAGGATGGCACAAACAACTTGCCTCCCCTCAATGAATGAATGAAGGAATAATCAAGAATTATCCCCCTCTCTCAAAAGGAAAGATTTTGATCACTAAGATTTTTTTCTCAGGATTATCCCCCTCTCTAAAAAGACAAGCTATGGCCAATATGGTCTCCTTCATAGGATTATGGTCTCTTTCACAAGATTGGCAGCTCATAGAGCATCTATGTGGTTGTGTTAATCTAACTGTTAGAAGTTGGTTGGTTTATGGAATTTATGATCATTAGGAGGTTTGGTTTTAGGGCAGTCCATGTGGTCGTGTATGTTTGTTTCGGATTAGATCATCCATGGGATTTATGAATGATATTTAATGTCGACAAATATGATCAAAAGTACTGATATAAATCCGCTATTAGAGGTAGTGTAGATTGTTTATTTAATGGTTGTTTTAGAAGGCTAATTGCTTATGGATTTTGATCAATTATAGGTATGATATTTGGACAACCCATATAGTCGTATATGGCTATACCAAATCAAATCTTACATGGGGTTGTGACTGATAATTTTATGCATGCAGAGGAAATTTCAACTCAAAGTGGGCATCCTCAGAAAAATAATAAAATTATAGTTAAAATAATAAAATAATATTTATGAATTCTGGAGGAAGAAAAAAAACTAATTTTGTTCGTATTTTCGACATATCTCCTTGTGATTTTACTCAAATTTCGATCGGGAGAGGTCGTTGGATGAAAAAATAAAATTCTGCATCCAACGAGTACCCACTCGACATACTTTTGACGCACCCTGCTACCCAAAAAACAAGAAATACTTGAAAAAACTTGATGATGATTTCATCATCACGTTTTTTCAGGTATTTCTTGTTTTTTCATCATCACGTTTTTTCAAGTATTTCTTGTTTTTTGGGTAGCAAGGTGCGTCAAAAGTATGTCGAGTGGGTACTCTTTGGATGCGGAATTTAATTTTGCATCTAGGGAGCTCTCCCGATAGAAATTTGAGTAAAAACACAAGGAGATATGTCGAAAATACGAACAAAAAAAGTAGTTTTTTTTATGATACCTATCCCCAAATTTATATTAAAAAATTGTTTAAGACCTATACGGTAATTCAAATTTAAAGCAATTTCATTGGCTAACACATGATGACATCGAATTTGAATTATAGTTAAAAGGCCCATTTTGAGTTGAAATTTCCTCTAATGAGGTTTGATAACATTAGTGTGTAATTTTGTTTTCTAAGAAACTTAGTGATGTTGTTTTACTGTGATGTTAGAGGCTAATTTGTTCATGAAATTATGATCATTAGACATGCTGATCTTTAGGGTAGACCATATGGCCGAGTATTGCTGTACCGGATCAGATCTGAGTTGGGTTTGAAATATGAACTTATTGTTATAAATCTTTTGTAGTTAGATGTCTAAATCCTGCCTCCATAGATTGATGAAATGTTGATTGTTTACTGTCGAAAATGAAGCTTTGTGAATTATTGCAAATATGATTTATTAGTTTGTTATATGGCGATGGGCGGCTTTCCATGAGTGCGATGATGGTTAGTAAACATGCGAAAATGTTTTTGTTTGAATGTATTCATGTGCCATTACACTGCATTGCATGTAGAGTGAGGAACTAGGTTGCATCAGAAGGGTAGACCTCCATTTAAGAACTTGTTGTTTTAAAATAATTTGTTTGGCATGTTAACCTAACTTTATAGAGTATTATTCTATTTTGCATAGCTTAGATTTAGCCTTCTCCTTGTTAGGAACCCTAAATACCTGACCTTGGTGTTGTGTTCCAAGGTTGGGTATGTTACATTTATATAATTCCCAAAGGCACTTAAGGTGACCATTCGTGAAAGAATGTGTTCTTTATAATAATTAATAATTAATTGTTATTTATATATATAATATGTTTATTATTATTTAATATTTATGTATATTTTATTTGTTACATTGCCTTCCTCTTCAGAATGCTTTGTTTCGAAGTATTGTGATGAAAAAGACTTATGCCATGTGCTTGTAATATTGTCGCATCTTTCTTTATTGTGTTGTAGTTGATGAGACATGTCGATATTCACTTTTAAGTGTTTAACACAACTTTCAAAATGTCGACGGATTGATCCATACTAATTTCATGGTCTGGATGTCGGTAGGGAATTCTTATAATGTTATTTCTCTTGATCACGTTTGTAGTCTTCTTGTTTTAACTTTTATGTATGTTTTTCTACAATATGGTTGACATCTTAAGTGGTGATTTGTATTGGATCTGTAGTGGTGATTTTTCTTCAGTATTGTTTGATAACGTTTTATTGACCTTTGTGATCTGTAACTTGTGAGCATTTTTATTGTCATCATTTTGTTGTTGGAGCTTCTTAATTTGTTGACGTTGGTAGACCTATGATTCTTGGCATCTTAATTTTTCTTCGATTTACATGATTTCCTTGTCCTTCTCGATGAAGAGTTTGTTCAAACACTTTACTTCTTCCTCTAATTCTACATAGCTTCCATAAGGTGATTTTTCATATGTATTTTGCGATGAAGAGATTCCCACTGATGAGTCATGTATTGTTATTTTCTTCTTATGTTATTTTTCTTCTGTATTTTGTGATGAAGAGATTCCCACTGATGAGTCATGTATTGTTATTTTCTTCTTCTCATGGAAAAAGATAATGACCTTCTATTTTGCATTGAAGGTGAATTCACCAAATGTTTCTAACCAATTAGAAACCAACATTATGTCAATAAGACTGTCGTCTATAGCTACAGCCATGAATTCAAATGTTTTGATGCCGGTGTTGTATACTGTATCTAGTTTACACTCAAAAGTTATCTTAATTGAATACACCAATAGAAAATAGTTCCATGCTAGATAAATATATAAGAGTAAATATGAATGATGATTTTACAATGATAAAGCAACTCGCATATATAATGACTATTCAGTAAGAGATCTGTCCCTTAGTTAAACTAATTAATTAATATATATTTTGTTTTTATTATTAATGATAACTATTTAATGTTTATTTGTTACAATTTCAATCATCGATTGTAAAATCAATGCATTGATGTAGATATAAGAGTGGAGGTTGCTTAGGATTTTTGTTCTTGTTATTGCATTCCATTTTTTTATTTGACAAATTTGGAGGTCAAAGGGCCAACTCCAAGTCGTTTTTTACTTAAGAAATGTGCTCAAGCCTAAATATTAGGTCAGGGTCGGATCATGTTAATGTGATTCATTTCTTGTTGTAGGTAGTTGTTGCATTGAGAGAAGTGAGGTGTATTCTACAATTCAATGTTAAAGAGATTGTAACATCAATTTCATTCATTTGTCCGTAAGTCAACATATGTTTGCCCAATCTGATATTCTATATAAAACTAAAACTATAATGAATAATAAATCTAATGTGAGTTAATAATAATTCACTGATCTTTATATATATAAATAAAATCATATCAACTATTGGAAAAAGAAAAAAATGAGGCAATTTTGTTTGACACTATTCTTGGAAAGCAATGTTTAAGTATGCATCTCAATTGTTTTTTATTCTTTTTTGTGCTTAATAAATTTGGAGTTAAGATGGATCTACATTGGTAGAACTCAAGGCATCATGCCATGTCTTTATTCAAAAAACTATATTGAAAAGATAAATAATATATGTTGTTCAATTACATAAAATAATAATAATAAATTATTCTCAAAAATATTGGAGAGCTTTTGCTATGTCTTCTAACCAGCATACTCATTATTCCGTTTTCTATTAATTTTAATTTTTTTATACTATTATAGTGTCTCGTTTTATGAAAGTGTTCTCAATGCCATTTTGAGAAAATATTGCAGGATTGCGGTGTTCAAATAAAGTTTTTAATTCTTCAGTATGTTTGTAATCGTAAGCAACATGTTATTTGAAAAGTTGAATCTTGATCATCTTACACATGCATTTTCTCATTCAAAATTCTGTGAGAAGTCTTAATGTAATTATAATTCATGTCGATACTTTTGTTTGGTGTAATAATTGTTATGGTATGCATTGCATAGTAAAATTATCAAGATCCTTTCTTTTTCTTGAATGATGGTTTTGTGTTAGATTCTAGAGGCTTGTTTTCATATTTATTTGATGGAAATTATTTTCAAATATTATTGATGTGGTAACTTTTTACTTTTTTGCTTTTTTAAACTGTGACATTAGTTGGTTAATTATCTGCACAAGTATGCATTTGTTGATATATATTTCCCGTATTCTCGTAGTATCACAATTCTGTGTCTCATCAAGTTTGCAAACTTTTTTTAAAGTCTTGCTAGCATTTCATGTTAAATTTGTGTGTTGTATTGTGAAACTATCATTATGGTGTATCATTGAATGCATTTTGATAACTTTTAGTTGTTTTTTCAATGTTTCATAGCGTGGAAGTCATTATATGTTTTTATGTTTGCTCCTCACTATTTTAGGCTTCATTTGTTTTGTTTATGATGTTATTTATAATAATTTGTAGTTTTGCAAAATTTGATGTACTTGTTTGTTGATTGACACTGCTTGTGTTTAGAACTCAATTTTGTTGCATGCATATTGCTATGCCCACTTCATAATGCATTTCCTTTAATTATTGGTGGTATTTGTCGTTGTTGAATAACTCCCTTTGATTAGTGGGTGTGTTTGTCATTGTTTAAGTTTTTTTCCTTTGATTTTTGGTGGTGTACATGTGTCATTGCTGAAGTACTTTTAATTTTTGGTGGTCTGTGTGTCATATTGAAAGTACTTTACAAGAAGATGTGTAAAATTCATTGATACATGTAGGCTAGAATTTTCTTTTCATGTTTGAACCGTGGATAGTAAATAGTAAATTGTAAAGATATGAAATACAAGAACTATATAGTTATTACAGATTTGAGAGGGTTTTGATGGCTATTTTTGTTGGAACAAGATGATATATCAATATGTATGAAAATATATGTGAAGTTGTCTGAATTCACACATTAGGATAATTGCATACACCACGATGAATATCAATTGAATGGATATATTGGTTCAATATCTATTTTCAAGATTAGTTAAATTTTGATGTTGTTTGTTTTCTACTTTAAAAAAAAGTAATTAATTCATTGAATGAGTTTGCTTTCTTTAAAGTGCCATATGACTTGGATTGGTGTTTAATTCCTAGATAGGTCATGGTTTTGATTGTTATGGCAAAGATATTGCAAAACACTATGTGGTGATTAAGATTTTGTGTTTGGTTCTTGTTTCGAATACGTGCACTGGCAATATATTTTGCAAGTTGCATTCCCAGTTAGGATTCCAAAGCATACACGACGCAAGACTTGCCTACAATCCATATAGCTTAGGTATAGATACAAAATTTTCCCAATGCGTGTCAAAAGTGATGTGTCCATTGCCTATTGGTACGCAACAACACTAGGGGAATTCAATAGCATATAGAGCCCTTAGGTTGAGCTCATCGTCTAACAAAGGCCAAAACAACTTAATGTATATATTAATCAACCACATTTTCCATAATATGGAAAGGTTCACATAATCTAATCGTATCTACAAGGTAAACAAGGTAATGCTTCCGTGCGTAGACTATTTTGGGGAAAAAATACCTTTGCATCCCATGTTAAAATTGTTGATGAAATTGTCATTGATGCCAACATGGACTTGCAGTGGTCCCACAGGATGTCATTGATGCCACCAAGTCCCACCTGCAGTGCCTAGATCCCTCACAGAGTGGGTTTGTGCCTTGAAGCACCTTGTACCCAGTTGACAAGGTCCTTGTACCCACAAGGATGAATCTTGAAGCCGCCACCTTGCTGAAGACATTGAAGACCCTGGAGATGGTCTTGAAGCCTTGGTAGACGTCGGAGAAACCCTAGATGGGTTGGAGAAGCATTAATGACCCATTATGTGGTCATTCATGCTATGATGATGTCATGGTACCCCAGGAGAAACCAAGCTACCTCACAGGTGATATCATGCTGGATCATGTGGTTGAGGCGGTTAAAGAAGACCATGAAGCCCTTTGCTTGGTGAAGAAGCTCTTGAAACCCTTGGAGAAGTCTTGGTTGACATGAAGAAGCCTTTGGACCCACATTTGTTGGGTTAATGGTCCTTGAACCCTTGAAGGAGATAATATGGTTACACCCTTGCATGTGATGGTTTGGGTCTTGAACCCACACACCATGGTGGATTGAATGTGTATGGAACCCACTACCCTTTTGATGGTAATGTATGGAGGACACCCTTACTTATGGTAAGGAGTGGTTGTGGAACAAATAAAATGACAAAACGTTTTGACCTTATGGTGACCATTAAAATGGTAAAGTTGTGTGTCAACACAAAATAAAAATAATTCAAGTAGAAGTTGGCTCAGTCAATTTTTTTAATAAAAATTAAATTTTTTATTTTATTACGTGTCGGCTCAATGAAAAACCGGTATTAATAACCCATCCAAACTTCATTTTATACACACAAAATTTTCGGATTAGCTCTGCAATTTCGGAGGTCAGACTGCTGCAATTTCGGAGGTCAAACTGAGGCAATTTCAGAGGTTTGATTGAGGCAACATGCACTGTGATTTTTGGATGGTTGACTAAGGTAGTAGTAGGAGCAGTCAACGGATTATTTTTGCAGCAGTCAAATTTAATTGGAGCAGTCCGGAATTTTTTCATATACAGACCCAAGATTGCAGTAGCATTGTGAAGTGTTTACAATGGATTTTGATAGCCACAAGTCAGACTTTAGTCAAGTTTTTAAAGAGTTTCTCTCTCTCTTTGATTTTGGGTGACCTCAGTGCCAAAAGGTCTGATCCATGTGAAGGAAGCCAAAGATACCGGGAGGAAGTTTGAACCAAGTGTATACTCTTTCACATTTGCCAAAAATTGGTGGTGACCAGCAAAGTTTTGGATAAAATTCAGATCTTGATTTTGCATGGAGACATAAAATTCGGAGCAGTCAAGCACTTCAACAGTCCCGAAGTTGGATGGAGGAGACAACAACATAACATACAGTCAACATAATGAATGGATCCCTTTCTGCATAGTGGTAAAGTATGAAAGGTAAGACAACATTTCATGGGGTTAAACAGTCCAAGTTTGTGATGTCCTTCACCATACACAGTCCTATTTTGTGGTAATTAAAGTGATGGTCATTGCTACAATGATTTATGATAAGACCAAGTCATTTCATTTGTGTCTTCTTCCATAAAAAGTTTGAAGTTCATTACAGTCATACTCAGGCCAAGAATGAGTTTTGACATGCACTTATACACGATGATATGATACTCTTTATTGATTATGTTTACAAGCAGCAAGAGTTTATACTTGGCATGAGTTTTTCACATGCTCATTCAGCCCGAGCTTGATTGGTGATTCCGGCCTTTTATCAACAGTTTGTGTTTTGAAGTTTTTCACAATCAAGGTATGAGTTTAGACATGCACTTCTTGTGAAGTATACAGTATAGTAATAAGAGTATACAATAAAGAATTGATTAAGTAATTTGAAGTGGCTGAAGGTGATGTGGCTTCCACAGTCCATAGTTCACAGTGCACGCAGTTGACTGTGTTGGATTATACACACAGTGCAAGTTTGATGACCTTTTACAAGGTATGTATTGTGAAGAGTGATGTGCAAACGTGAAGTACACAATATAGTATTGAAGTGTGCATTCTGTCCTAAAAGCACACACAACTCTTATGATGAGTGACATGGTATGAACAATACATTGAGTAGAGATGACAAAGTGAAGTATTGATTGCAATACATCTATGGTATGTTGCTAAGCAAAGGTAAAATCAACACCTACTGATAAAGTTTTGATACACAAGGATATACAAATGTGTATTGCAATGATGAACAGTTCTTGAAGTAATGTACTAAGTGGTATGCAAGAAATGTTTGTGAATGTGTGCAAGAATGACTATGATAGAATTCTCGAATTAGAACAAAGATGATTGACAAGAGACTGGGCAGTTATAGACCCACTCATAAACATTAGTTGCTTGAGTACTGGGTTGTTGAAGAATTGTTTTTGAAAAGAAGTTGGATGGAAGGCAATTGATTAAGGACGCAGACTGATGTACTTGATGGACAGTTTGAAGAAATATGTGAATAAACAGAATGCTAATGAACATGGACAGAATGTTGATGTGACAGAGATTGATGGTGTATGATGACAGTCCTTTGAAGCATGTACACAGACCTAGTTCTATGTTGCTGCCCTCTCTCAGACTGAACCTTTGATGCTTGAACAAGTGATGGAGTCTTCCACAAACTGACAGAGATTTGATGGTAGTAATGCCCTTGGAGTCTGCTGCAGCATAAACAAGTCTACGGTATTGACAAGCACAGTTTTGAGTAAGGTATGATGATGTACTCTACTTGCAAACCCATTTAGATTGAAGTCATCTACAGAAGATGTAATACTCAGCCAAGTGAACCTTGAATACTGAGGTAAGTCCTATGGTGATGATGATATGTGGATATCATGCACTGTATAATGATGAAGTTGCATACCTTGAAGTGATGTTGAAAGTCTGCTATAGTATGCATAGTTGAAGTCTGATTAAGATGATATAGGCCCTATGATGATGTACACTTATTTGATGATGATGATGAGCTTGATGCTTGAACAACATAAGAGCAGACTAGATGATGGGCAGACCCTTGTGCTTGGCATGAATCTTGAACAGTACAACTGATGATTAGTGATAGCAGCTTGACAATGATTGCTATGATGTGACAGTGAAGAAGAAGATGAGAGTGATGAGCAAAACAGGATGAGCAGCAGTAGAACCGATTGAAGAAACAGATGATGTTGATTTGACAGTGAGCTTTAATTGTAAAAGCAAGCTTGTCTTGCATTTGAGGTTAGGATACCTCAAATCCTTCTTAGCAGGGTCTAAGAAAACCAGGCAGGGTCCTGGATGAAGAGTAGGTGCTCTTTGTATCAGTAGGTGTTGATTTTACCTTACGGTTGTAGCTGGGCCAAAACTAATACAAAAAGATTACAAAATTATATGGTGTTGTGTTCTTTTGTGTTATGGTTCTTGATGATTCAAATGCTTATGATATGTGAATGATGAAGTGAAATATGTTTATGAAATGATTATGAGATTGGTAGAATAATGGAATGATGAATTGGTAGTTAATTGTGACAAATTAAGAAAAACTGTAAAATTGGCTTTACACTGATTCACCCCCCCCCCCCTCAGTGTCTAACAAAAATGACATGTTTTTTTGAATATTGTATTGTCCGTATGTAGAGCATTGAAAAAAGAGAACCACATGCATATTCAGGTGTGTAACATAAAGTATTCTTATGAATTGGTTAATGTGTTGAATACATTTTCACTACAGTGCTTGTTTGATAAATGCTCAAATATATACATTACACATAAATCTTGCTCAATTGGGATATATTTAAGTAACCTTGCTATTGAGAGTGCTTAAATGTGTTAGGATTATTAATCCTCCCTTGTCCAAATTTGGTCATATGTCTAAATTGGGAGTCATGTCTAAATCAGGAGTCCATCCAGTCTATTTATAGTCATTAACACCATTGGGTCCACTTGACTTAATTGGGGCACATGTTTCAGTTACTAAAGTGTGGAGAACACCAATTGAGGCTCACTGCCACTGATTGCACTTGATTGCATCAGTTTAGGAGCCTCCTAGACCAATCCCTACAATTTAGGAAGCCACTGGGAGTGCCGAAGCCAACCAAGGTCAGTTCACTTCAGTTCATGACTAGTCAAGCTAAGTTAGGAGTCAGTTACATTCAGTTCTAGTCCTCTACATTCAGTTAGCGCTAGGTTTACTTGACTGAGCACATGTGGGGCGCATTTCTCACCTACCACAGTTAGTTAACCTTAGTCAACACTGAATGTAACACTTGAGTTGTGTTTTAGAGCTCCGATGAACTCCGGTTATGGTTTAGACAAGGTCAGTTAACTACTGAGTCCTCCGATAGTGATTTAGACAAGGTCTTGGTTACCTACAGTCAAGTAGAGTCTAATCAATTCGAACTTCCTCATGTGGATTCAAATTGCTTGTGGCTATTAAAGCCATTTTACTTCATTGTAATTATCTATCTAATTAGTCTTTGATTAATGAAAAGCATTCACAGCTGCAAGCCATTTTTGCATTGTTTCATTCTTCAATAATTGAGTAAATTGTGTGATCTATCATGTGAGTTGTGTGTTTTTCCACAGATCTATGTGCTCAATTTAATATGGTATCAGAGCCTCGGCGGACAAGGCACTTCTCCTCCTCAGATCTCCTACTGGATCATTTTTTTTGTTTTGCAGGTACAACTTCGAAATGATTTCATCTTTGATGAGACAAGGTCTTTATCGGGTGTCTATTGGGCTCGGTAAAGAGTGTTTTAGTAAGATTAACTGGATGAATAGAAGTGATGGAGCTTTTAGAACATCCAGCACCATAAGCATCCTTGATCCAAAAATCTCGGCCTCCACTCTCTCTGATGAAGTTGTTCAAGATAAAGAAGAAGCATAAGCTTCTACACAGTCAATTCGAATTGAAGACAGTCTCCATGCAGTGACTCCTTCTCTTGATGCTTCAGAAGTTCATGAGATCTATGATATCTCATCTTCTCATATTGCTGAAACAGAAAAAGACATTCGAATCTCTGATATTGAAGAAAAATTCTCCTGCACTTCCATGCAAACATTCACCGGTGATTTTCCTTTAAATTCTGTGCAAAATTTACTAGTAATTGCTTTCGAAAGTGAAGAGAAATTTGATTTTTCTCCCTCTAATGTTGCTGCTGGTGTGAAAATGTGATACCTTGGATATTTTGGAAGAAATATCAGATTACCAGAGTGATCCATTCGCTCCTCATGATCTATATTTTCCAGCAAATTCCTGCAAGATTGCATGCACCAAAATTCAGAATTTTGAAGAAGAAGAAAGCTGTGCATCCACCGTCTCGGTTAACCATTTATTTGAATATGATATTAACCTTATTGGATCTGATATGATCTTATTTAGATCTGATCTGATATTGCTTGGTTTAATATATCAAATTCATAATCTTTCAGTACCACTTGTAGCTGTTCTCATCAACGGTGTGAAGAAACAAGTATCGCAAGTCTCCTACAAAACTGCTGCTGGGGATTTGATTCCATTTCACAGTTTTGGATCTGTTTTGAACCTATTTAGATCTAATTTACTTTCTGATTTGATATTATTTGGTTCATATTTTAAAATCCAAAAGTCTTCAGTCATGCTTGTAGCTGCTCTCACCAATTCCGGTGTGAAAAATCAAGTACCGCACTTTCTCTTCAAAACTGCTGATGGAGATTTGGTGTTAGTTTCCTCATATGAGGTTGCTGATATTTTATTATGTGATTCATTATTTATTTCAGAAGCTATATCAGACTATGGAGCTCAAGCATTCGCTCTCAACAGTCCTAGTGCTTCTCTACCATTGATCACATGCTCATCTCTTCACAGAACTAGTAAAGAGGAAGATTTTCTGTATCCGCTTGGACACCTGCTCCTAACACTTGGGGCTGTTCTTACCACTCATGGTTTGCTGTTCATGGATGCAACATATCAGTTTCTTGAGTGTTCCTCACATTCTCTGAATTCTCAAGAACATTTTCTCACTTTTCAGTTGACTTCAGTTGCTCTACATGGGTCCAGTCTTCATTCGGCCGCTGTCTATATTTCTGATTTAGTTGAGCATATCATTCTTCTTCCAAAGAGGAATATTCCTCCAGACATAATGATGGAGAGGTTCACATGCCAGGCCCCAGGAT
>LPNX010723351.1:651507-697133 GCA_001517045.1 Pseudotsuga menziesii
GAGATTGATCCTGATTCTACCTGCTTAATTAGAGGGGGGGATTTTTTCCCATGTGGTTTTTCCCCAACACCTTGTTTTCGAGCAGTTACTTTACTTTACTTGATGTAATGGGTGACCTATGGTCTTAGTTACCAGGGCCCACAGTTTGTCCAAGTTAGCATTCAGGGGGGGTGTTAGGATTATTAATCCTCCCTTGTCCAAATTTGGTCATATGTCTAAATTGGGAGTCATGTCTAAATCGGGAGTCCATCCAGTCTATTTATAGTCATTAACACCATTGGGTCCACTTGACCTAATTGGGGCACATGTTTCAGTTACTAAAGTGTGGGGAACACCAATTGAGGCTCACTGCCACTGATTGCACTTGATTGCATCAGTTTAGGAGCCTCCTAGACCAATCCCTACAATTTAGGAAGCCATTGGGAGTGCCTAAACCAACCAAGGTCAGTTCACTTCAGTTAATGACTAGTCAAGCTAAGTTAGGAGTCAGTTACATTCAGTTCTAGTCCTCTACATTCAGTTAGCGCTAGGTTTACTTGACTGAACACATGTGGGGCGCATTTCTCACCTACCACAGTCAGTTAACCTTAGTCAACACTGAATGTAACACTTGAGTTGTGTTTTAGAGCTCCGATGAACTCCGGTTATGGTTTAGACAAGGTCAGTTAACTACTGAGTCCTTCGATAGTGATTTAGACAAGGTCTTGGTTACCTACAGTCAAGTAGAGTCTAATCAATTCGAACTTCCTCATGTGGATTCGAATTGCTTGTGGCTATTAAAGCCATTTTACTTCATTGTAATTATCTATCTAATTAGTCTTTGATTAATGAAAAGCATTCACAGCTGCAAGCCATTTTTGCACTGTTTCATTCTTCAATAACTGAGTAAATTGTGTGATCTATCATGTGAGTTGTGTGTTTGTCCACAGATCTATGTGCTCAATTTAATAGAATGGCCAAGGACAATGCATATTGGAACACATTTATTTATTTTTGTAGAAAGACTTATAACATGTAAATAAATTACAACAATGGTGAATATTACATTTTGTTAGTTTCTATCAGAAAATTGTGTTAATAATATGTTTTAAGTCCAATCATGTCACCTTATTTGTAGGTACATCTTAAATTGGCCATAAATGTTGTGGGAATTAACTTAATATTTGACAACTTCTTGTACATACATTTCTCTTGCTTAATTAAATTCCAAAGAATTTAGCATGTTCACTTTTATCTGATGTATGTCATAGATTCTTCAAAAAAGAAACGGCTAAAGGTTTTATTTTAAAAGGGATAAGAAAAACCTCAGCAACCATAGAAGAATATTACAAGTTCATTATAAAGTGTCTTGTATAGGTTCATGGCCTTCAAAATTTCCAAAGCCATTGGTGTCCATTCAAAAGCCGATCTAGACATATGTGTTGGATCCTATAACATCTAATATAATTGTCCTAATAATAAAACATAAGAACAAAATAAAGACTAAACAGGCACATGGAACCTCAAACAATCTGAGTCTCCTCATTGTACTCCTTAAGAGAGGAACAAGGATCATCAATCTTGACCAAAGTCATTCGTTGCACAGTGTCTAATTCCTTGTTATGCTACCTTCCTATTCAACGTCTCATGGATTTGCTCCTTAATCTCCATTTGACAACTCATGTGCTCCGTCATTTGTTGAATTTGGTCCAATGGCTCTTCAATTTGCTGCCCCATCTTCCTTAATCCCCGAAGCCCCCTCACAACATGTTGCAGATACTTCATCCCTCCTTGGCCATTCCCCAACATGCTCTCGAACACAGGGAAGAAAACCCCAACCTCATTATCTTCCACAAGGTATTGCATTCCCTTCATCGGCCACCAAATTGCGCCCAACAATTGCCTCACACATTGAACGCACCCAATGTTTTGAACGCACCCACCGCAATGGAGAAACGAAGTCAATGGAGGATTGCCTTGTCATCCTGCCACATATCAAACTCGACCTCCTTTCTACAATTCAGTGTTTCCAAGCATAGACCTGCACAATCTGTAGAGTTCTCGCCGCTTACCACCTTGCAACAAGCACTGTGTTGTAGAAGGATAACAATATCCACCCCTAAATGAGTTGCCATGAAAATGTCGAAAGCCATCTCTACACTTGAGTTTATCCCATCGACACCCACCATCTCCACATTCACCTTCATAATGTTTCTTGCACCAACCAGAGCTAGCAAGATAAGATGAGATAGAAGCACAAAGGGAAATGGTGCTTTGAGGGTGGGAATTAAATTGCGAAAAATTGGTAGCCATCTTGTATAAATCACAACCATGTGCCTCTCTTGTCCCATACAAACTTTGTGAATTAAAATTTTATTTGGATGTTCACTGAACTTAAATTGCCCCATTCTCATGTCAATTTATAAGGGGACCCAAATTGATGCCTTCACCATGCACTATGGAATCCACTTTTGCTGCAATAGATCATTGTTTTGCACCATCGATTGATTAAGTTGTTTATGCATCAATGAATATGCTAATAAGAGAGAATATTGATGTGTTGAAAGTTATGCTCCATTTTGGTTAGAATACGATTTTGAGTCATCTAAGGCTAAAAAAAGGCCATTGTGGAGTTGTTTGATAGCCAAAAGAGAGTCCCCAAATACCATTAGATGGGTTATCGTCATTAATGATATTATCTCTGATCCACTATTTATGACATACGTCTCGACAAAGTTATTTGTGGTACATCTGAGCCCCTAAGAAAATCAGATCACTTCTTTTCCTCTAGGGTCAAAGAGAACATCTCTCGTTCTTGCACCCTATCCTCAAATTTCTTTTCTTAAAAACACTTTCTAACAACACGTATTAACAACTTGGCCCTCATTCTCAATGTGAAACATCTTCCTCCAACATCCTTCCACAGTTTTGTAGTGTGTATACTATTAAGCATGTAAGCTACTAATCTAATTTGTAGAAGATTGAAAGCAATTTTATTCAAAAGGTATTAATTTAATGTTGATAAACATATTTGGAAAACAATTTACATCCACGCATACAAAATAATTAATAGGCAATAATTAATAGATTTGTTGTAAGTCAGTTTTCATTACCTAGGAGTAATTCTATGTGGCTTCATTCTTCAAATACTTGACAGGGGTGGCCCCATCAAGAGAATGGCTATACCCATAAGAAAACCTCCATAAACTCAGTTGAGTATTTAGAAACTACTTTGTTCTTGCATGGACATGCATACCAAGCCCTCAATGTAACCTTGGAAATAGACCATTGCCATGATAACTTGTGAAAAAGGTATAAAATATAAATATAAATGTCCTTTATAAAAAATAATAAAATATTATAAAAAATAACATTTTGGCTCAAATTAGATTTAAAATATTTATAAAGGCATATATAAAACTACCTAAATTACATAAAATTAAAACTATAAACATTGCATTATACGCTTCAACATTTCCACTCTAAAAGGGGTTTGTAGCTAAAGAGATTTAATTCCTCCTTGGTAGATCCTTTTCAGATGGATTTATGTTGGTTTAGTATGAACTAACATGTCCTTACTTATGCTATAGAGATTACAAGATATATCCTTGATTGGTATTCATAATATAATTGTTTATTCATGGGTTTATTAGCTAAACCACCAAAAATATTATCAGAAGTCTATGATTACATATGTTAAAAGTGGGGTGTATTTCTTTGAGTTAGAATATTGGATAAAGGCGATTTCAAACCATCAAGTCGTTATTCTTGCAATTATGGTTATTGCGGTTGTGGGAAGGAATGTGAGACTCAAGGAGGAGATTCAAGCTCTTACCTTGTGGCACAATGGGGTATGTGGATATTTTTTCGATGGATCGGGTCATAAGCAATTGCAAGGCATGTTGGAGGATGATTCTATGATTGAGAAGAGGAGATCAAGGCTTTTATGTTGTATACCTTATCCGATTTACATTCGAAATTTATCTCAATTGAATAGACCACTGAGAAAATAATTTCATGTTGGATAAATATATGAGTAAATATGAATGATGATTTTACAATGATAAAGAAACCCCTATATATAGGCCTTACATAGTGACTATTCACTAAGAGATATGCCCTTAACATAATTAATTAATCTTTATTTTATTAATATTTATTAATGATAACTATTTAATATTTATTTGTTACATTGTCTTCTTGAATGTTTTTTCATTGGTTATGTTAAACCCATGTATTGGTTTTATAAAACCGTGTGTCGGTTTTATAAAACGATGTGTTGGTTTTATTTTATTAATTTTTTTAAAACTTTCATGGATGGTAAATATACCCTTTATTTTTCTAGATATATTTACTTTATTTTTTAATAGATAATTATTTTTTCTCACTTTTTCTTTGCAATTTGTTATTATTATTATTATTATTTGTCTATTCTTCATATTTGGAGTGGAATGACTACTTTTTGGGGTGGCGGGGTCTGTCAAAAGTATGCCGATTGGGTACCCGTTGGATGCAGAATTTAATTTCACATCCAATGAGCTCTTCCGATCGAAATATTAGTAAAAGCGCAGGGAGATATGTCGAAGATATGTCGAAAATACGAACAAAAAAATAGTTTTTTATGATACCTATCCCCAAATTTATATTAAAAAATTGTTTAAGACCTATATGGTATTTCAAATTTAAAGAAATTTCATTGGCTAACACATGATGACATGGAATTTGAATTAGTGTTAAAAGGCCTATTTTGAGTTGATATTTCCTCTAATGATTGCTTATGGATTTTGATCAATTATAGGTCTGATATTTGGACAGTCCATATAGTCATATATGGATATACCATATCAAATCTTGCATGGGATTGTGACTGATAATTATATGCATTAGATTTGATAACATTAGTGTGTAATTTCGTTTTAAAGAAAGTTAGTGATGTTAGAGGCTAGTTTGTTCATGAAATTATGATCATTAGACATGTTGATCTTTAGGGCAGACCATATGGCTGAGTATGGTTGTACCGGATCAGATCTGAGTTGGGTTTGAAATATAAACTTATTGTTATAAATCTTTTATAGTTAGATGTTGGAATCCTGCCTCCATAGATCGATGAAATGTTGATTGTTTATTGTTGAAAATGAAGCTTTGTGGATTAATGCAAATCTAATTTATTAGTTTGTTATATGGCGATGGGAGGCTTCCCATGGGTGTGGTGATAGTTAGTAAACATGTGAAAATGTTTTTTATTTGAATGTATTCATGTGTCATTACACTGCATTGCATGTAGAGTGACAAACTAGGTTGCATCGGAAGGGTAGACTTCCATTTAAGAATTGTTTGTTTTAAAATAATTTGTTTGGCGTGTTAACCTAACCTTATAAAGTATTATTCCACTGTGCATAGCTTAGATTTAGCCTTCTCCTTGTTAGGAACCCTAAATACCTTACCTTTGTGTTTTGTTCCAAGGTTGGGTATGTTACATTTATATAATTCCCAAAGGCACTTAAGGTGACCATTCGTGAAAGAATGTGTCTCTTTAGAATAATTAATAATTAATTGTTATTTATATATATAATATGTTATTATGATTTAATATTTATGTATATTTTATTTGTTGCATTTCCTTCCTCTTCAGAATGCTTTGTCCTCAAAGTATAGTGACGAAGAAGACTTATGCCATGTGCTTGTAATGTTGTCGCATCTTTCTTTGTTTTGTTGTAGTTGATGAGACATGTCGATATGAACTTTTAACTGTTTAACACAACTTTCAAAATGTCGACGGATCGATCCATCCTAAATTCATTCTATGCTTAACGTTACCTTGCCACGATGAAGTGTTGTCATAAGACTTGATTACACTTGTAACAATAGCTTTTGTTGGTTGTTCACGTATTTTAGGAAACCTGCTTTCGTGGTTTGGATGTCAGTAGGGAATTCTTATAATGTTATTTCTCTTGGTCACGTTTGTAGTCTTCTTGTTTTAACTTTTATGTATGTTTTTCTACAATATGATTGACATCTTGAGTGGTGATTTGTATTGGATTTGTAATTGTTCATTTTTCTACAATCTCAATTTCCATTCTTGAAGATTTTGATGTCTCGTTCTGTATTTCTTTTAATTTGTTTTCTACCAGCTTGTTATCATTCTGAATCTTCTTAATAATTTCTTCTTGTGATTTTTCTTCATCTTTGGACTTCTTAAGTTGTTCCTTAATATCTTCATTATGATTTCGAAGACAGTATTTCTTCTTACTTCTCTAGAATTTTTTTCTTCGATGTCTTCATTAGTGTGTTATGTCTTATAAATATTTTTCAATTTCTTGATTTTGTAACTAATATCTTCTTATGGTTTCTTAGTCGAAATATTTCTTCAGTGTTGTTTGATAACATTTTATTGACCTTTGTGATCTGTAACTTGTGAGCATTTTTAATGTCGTCATTTTGTTGTTGGAGCTTATTAATTTGTTGGCATTGGTAGACCTATGATTCTTGGCATCTTAATTTCTCTTTGGCTTACATGATTTTCTTGTCATTGTCGATGAGGAGTTTGTTCAAACACTTTACTTCTTCCTCTAATTCTTCATAGCTTCCATAAGGTGATTTTCATCTGAATTTTGTGATGAAGAGATTCCCACTTATGAGTCATGTATTGTTATTTTCTTTTTAGGTGATTTTTCATTTGTATTTTGCGATGAAGAGATTCCCATTGATGAGTCCTGTATTGTTATTTTCTTCTTCTCATGGAAAAAGGTAATGAATTTCTCTTTTTCATTGAAGGTGAATGTACCCACTGTTTCTAACTAGTTAGAACTCAACATTATGTCAATAAGCCTGTCATTTATTGCTACAACCGTGAATTCAAATGCTATGATACCAATGTTGTATATTGTATCTGGTTTACACTTGAAAGTTTTCTTAATTGAATAGACCAATAGAAAATAGTTCCATGTTGGATAAATATATAAGAGTACATATGAACGATGATTTTACAATGATAAAGAACCTCGCATATATAATGACTATTCACTAAGAGATATGTCCCTTAGTTGAACTAATTAATTAATATCTATTTTGTTATATTATTAATGATAACTATTTAATGTTTATTTGTTACAATTTCAATCTTCGATTGTGAAATCAATGCATTGATGAAGATATAACAATAGAGGTTGCTTCAGATTTTTGTTCTTACTATTGCATTCTATTTTTTTATTTGACAGATTGGGAGGTCAAAGGGCCAACCCCAAGTCGTATTTTACTGAAGAAATGCTCTCAAGCCTAAATATTAGGTCAGGGTCGGATCGTGTTAATGTGATTCATTTCTTGTTGTAGGTAGTTATTGCATTGAGAGAAGTGAGGTGTATTCTACAATTCAATGTTAAAGATATTGTAACAACAATTCCATTCATTTGTCCGTAAGTCAACATATGTCAATCTGATATGCTATATAAAACTAAAAATATAATGAATAGTAAATCTAATGTGAGCTAATAATAGTAATTCACTAATCTTTGTATAAAGAAACAAAATCAAATAAACTACTCTTAAGGAAATTTTGTTTGACAAATTCACTAATCTTTGTATAAAGAAACAAAATCAAATAAACTACTATAATGAAGAAGAAAAATTTAAGGAAATTTTGTTTGACACTATTTTTAGGAAGCAATGTTTTAAGTATGCATCTCAATTGTTTTTTATTATTTTTTGTGCTTAATAAATTTAGAGTTAAGATGGACTACATTGGGAGAAGCCAAAGGCATGATGCCATGTCTTGTTCAAAAAACTACATTGAAAATATAAATAATATAAGTTGTTCAATTACATAATTAATAAAATTATTTTTTATTCTAAAAAATATTGAAGAGCTTTTGCTATGTCTTCTAACCAGCATACTCATTATTCCTTTTTTCTATTAATAAAAATGTGTCTACACTATTACAGTGTCTCGTTTTATGAATGTGTTCTCAATGCCATTTTGAGAATTTATTGCAGGATTGTGGTGTTGAAATACTATTTGAAATCCAATTTAAAGTACAAAGTTTTTAATTCTTCAATACATTTGTAATCGTAAGCAACATGTTATTTGAAAAAAGTTGAATCTTGATATGCATTTTCTCATTCAAAATTCTATGAGAAGTCTTAATGTTATTATAATTCACGTTGATACTTTTGTTTAGTGTAATAATTGTTATGGTATGCATTGCATAGTCAAATCATCAAGATCCTTTCTTTTTTTTGAACGATGGTTTTGCATTAGATTCTAGATGCTTGTTTTCATATTTATTTGATGGAATTTTTTTTCAAATATTATTGACGTGGTAACTTTTTACATTTTTTCTTCTTTAAATTGTGGCATTAGTTGGTTAATTCTCTGCACAAGTATGCATTTGTTGATACATTTTTCTCGTATTCTCGTAATATCACAATTTTGTGTCTCAAGTTTGCAAACTTGTTTTAAAGTCTTGTTAGCATTTTATGTTAAATTAGTATGTTGCATTGTGAAACTATCATTATGGTGTACCATTGATTGCATTTTGATAACTTTTTAGTTATTTTTTTCAATGTTTCATTATATGTTTTTATGTTTGCTCCTCACTATTTTAGGCTTCATTTGTTTTGTTTTTGATGTTATTAATAATAATTTGTAGTTTTGCTAAATTTGATGTGCGTGTTTGTTGATTGACACTGCTTGAGTTTACCACTCAATTTTGTTGCATGCATATTGCTATGCCCACTTCATAATGCATTTCCTTTAATTATTGGTGGTATATGTCATTGTTGAATAACTCCCTTTGATTAGTGGGTGTGTGTTTGTCATTATTTAAGTTTTTTCCTTTGATTTTTGGTGGTGTACATGTGTATGTGTCATTGTTGAAGTACTTTTAATTTTTGGTGGTGTGTGTGTCATATTGTTGAGAGTACTTTACAAGAAGATGTGTAAAATTTGTTGATAGATGTATCCTAGAATTTTCTTTTCATGTTTGAATTGTGGATAGTAAATAGTAAATTGTAAATATATGAAATACATGAACTGTATAGTTATTACATATTTGAGAGGGTTTTGATAACTTATTTTGTTGGAACAAGATGATATATCAATATGTATGAAAATATATGTGAAGTTGTCTCAATTCACACATTAGGACAATTGGACACACCACGATGAATATCAATTGAATGGATATATTGGTTCAATATATATTCTCAAGATTAGTTAAATTTTGATATTGTTTGTTTTCTAGTTGAAAAAAAAGTAATAAATTCATTGAATGAGTTTGCTTTCTTTCAAGAGCCATATGACTTGGATTGGTGTTTAATTCCTAGATAGGTCATGGTTTTGATTGTTATGGCAAAGATACTGCAAAACACTATATGGTGGTTAAGAGTTTGTGTTTTGTTCTTGTTTCGAATATGTGCACTGGCAGTATATTTTTCAAGCTACATTCCTAGTTAGGATTCCAAAGCATACAACGACACAATACTTGCCTACAACGCATATAGCTTAGGTATAAATTCAAAAATTTCCCAATGCTTGTCAAAAGTGATGTGTCCATTGTCGGCCGGTATGCAACAACACTAGGGGAATTCCATAGAATATAGAGCCCTTAGGTTGAGCTCATCGTCTAACAAAGGCCAAAACAACTTAATGTATATATCAATCAACCACTTTTTCCATAATATGGAAAGGTTCACATAATCCAATCTTATCTACAAGGTGAACAAGGTAATGCTTTCGTGCATTGACAATTTTTGGGAAAAAATACCTTTGCATGTCATGTTAAAATGGCATGTTTCTTTGAATATTGTATTGTCCATATGTAGAGCCTTGGAAGAATAGAACCACATGCATATTCAGGTGTGTAACATAAAGTATTCTTGTGAATTGATTAATGTGTTGAATACATTTTTACTATAGTGTTTGTTTGATAAATGCTCAAATCTATACATTACCCATAAATCTCGCTCGAATGGTAGATATTTAATTAACCTTGCTATTGAAAGTGATTGAATGGCCAAGGACAATGCATAGTGGAACACATTTTTTTTTATTTTTGTAGAAAGACCTATAACATGTAAATAAATTACAACAATGGTGAATATTACATTTTGTAAGTTTCTATCAGAAAATTGTGTTAATAATATGTTTTAAGTCCATTCATGTCACCTCATTTGTAAGTACTTATTAAATTGGCAATAAATGTTGTGGGAATTAACTTAATATTTGACAACTTCTTATACATACATTTCTCCTGCTTAATTAAACTCCAAAGAATTTAGCATGTTCACTTTTATCTGATGTATGTCATAGATTCTTCAAAAAAGAAACAATTAAAGGATTTTTTTTAAAAGGGCTAAGAAAAACCCTAGCAACCATAAAAGAATATTAAAAGTTCATTATAAAATGTCTTGTATAGGTTCATGGCCTTCAAAATTTCCTCAGCCATTGGTGTCCTTTCAAAAACCGATCTAGACATATGTGTTGTCTCATATAGCATCTAATATAATTGTCCTAATAATAAAACATAAGAACAAAACATGAACAAAACAGAGACTGAATAGGCACATGGAACCTCAAACGATATGAGTCTTCTCCTTGTACTCTTGAAGAGAGGAACAAGGATCATCAATCTTGACCAAATTCATTCGTTGCACAACGTCTAATTCCATTGCTTTGGAATTGGAGAAGTCCCCAACACTTGAGTTCCTTCCAAATGGGATCTCTTGAATGTAGGTTTGACATTAGAGGAAATTTCAACTCAAAATGGACCTTTTAACTCTAATTCAAATTCCATGTCATCATGTGTTAGCCAATGAAATTGATTTAAATTTGAATACCGTATAGGTATTAAACACTTTTTTAATATAAATTTGGGGATAGGTATCATAAAAAAAACTATTTTTTTGTTTGTATTTTTGACATATCTCTCTGTGTTTTTACTCAAATTTCGATCGGGAGAGCTCACTCGATGTGGAATTAAATTCTGCATCCAACGAGTACCCACTCGGCATACTTTTGACAGACCCTGCTTCCCCAAAAACAAGAAATACCTGAAGAAACATGATGATGATGCCATCATGATGTTTTTTCAGGTATTTCTTGTTTTTGGGGAAGCGGGGTCCGTCAAAAGTATGTCTCATCATGTTTCTTCAGGGATTTCTTGTTTTTGGGGAAGCGGCGTCCGTTAAAAGTATGCCAAGTGGGTGCTCGTTGGATGCGGAATTTAATTATGCATCGAACGAGCTCTCTCGATCAAAATTTGAATAAAAACACGAGGAGATATGTTGAAAATACAAACAAAAAAGTAGTTTTTTTTCTTTTCTTCCTCCAAAATTAATAAATATTATTTTATTATTTTAACTATTATTTTATTAATTTTTTTTAGGAGGCCCATTTTGAGTTGAAATTTCCTCTAATGTGTTATTCTTGATCCAAAGCCAATTGTGCTAGTTTCTCTCCTTGTTCTTCTACCTCCCTATCTAGCCTCTCATGGATTTGCTTCTTAATCTCCATTTGACAACTCATGCACTCCATCATTTGTTGAATTTGGTCCAATTGCTCTTCAATTCGCTGCACTATCTTCCTTAATTCCCGAATCCCCCCCACAAAGTGTTGCAGATCCTTTAGCCCTCCTTGGCCACTCTCCATCATGCTCTCGAACCCAGGAAAGAAACCCCTAACTTCATTATCTACCATAAGGTAGTGCACTTCCTTCATCAGCCACCAAATTGCGCCCAACAATTTCCTCACACATTGGAATCACAATGTTTTGAACACAACCACCATAATGGAGAAACCGACCTCCTTTCTACAATTCACTCCTTTCAAGCATAGACCCACACAAACTGTAGAGTTCTCACTGCTTACCACCTTGCAACAAGCATTGTGTCGTAGAAGGATAACATTATCCACCCCTAAACGAGTTGCCATGAAAATGTCGAAATCCATCCCTACACTTGAATTTATCCCAACGACGCCCACCATCTCCACATTCACCTTCATAATGTTTCTTGCACTAACCAGAGATGGCAAGATAAGATGAGACAGAAGCACACACGGAAATGATGCTTTGAGGGTGGGAATTAAATTGCAAAAAATTGGTAGCCATCTTGGATAACTCACAACCATGTGCCTCTCTTGTCCCATACAAACTTTGTGGATTAAAATTTTGTTTGGATGTTTAGTAAACTTAAATCGCCCCATTTGCATGTCAATGTATAAGGAGACCCAAATTGATGCCTTCACCATGCACAATGGAATCCACTTTTTCTACAACAAATCATTGTTTTGCACCATTATTCATTTTCCTACGAGGGAGGCTTCATTGGCTAATCGATCGATTAAGTGCTGTTGCATCAACGAATGTGTTAATAAGAGAGATCATTGATGTGTTGAAAGTTATGCTCCATTCTGGTTAGAATATGATTTTGAGTCATTTAAGGGTGAAAAAGGCCATTGTGAAGTTGTTTGATAGCCAAAAGAGAGTCCCCAAATACCATTAGACGGGTTATCGTCATTAACGATATCATCTCTGATCCACTATTTATGACATACGTCTCGACAAAGTTATTTTTGGTACATCTGAGCCCCCAAGAATATCGAATCACTTATTTTCCTCTAGTGTCAAAGAGAACATCTCTCGTTCTTGCCACCCCTTCCTCAAATTTTATTTCTTAAAAACAATTTATAACAACACGTATTAACAATTTGGCCCTCATTCTCAATGTGAAACATCTTCCTCCAACATTCTTCCACAATTTTGTAGTGTTTATACTATTAAGCATGTAAGATACTAATCTAATTTGTAGAAGATTGAAACCAATTTTATTCAAAGGTATTAATTTAATTTTGATAAACATAATTGGAAAACAATTTACATGCGCGCATACAATATAATTAATAGGCAATAATTAATATATTTGGTGTAAGTCAATTTTCATTCCCTAGGAGTAATTATATGTGGTTTCATTCTTCAAATACTAGATAGGTGAGGCCCCATCAAGAGAATGGCGATACCCATAAGAAAACCTCGATAAAGTCAGTTGAATATTTAGAAACTAGTTTGTTCTTGCATGGACATGCATACCAAGCCCTCAATGTAACCTTGCAAATAGACCATTGTCATGATAATTTGTGAAAAAATGTATAAAATATAAATATAAATGTTCAAATAATGCATTGGATGAAAAGTACCACAACCAAGGTCACTCTGGATCATCTATAAAAATTTACCGTGAAATTAAACACTTCAATGAGTCAAGACACAACATGGATAGTGATTTTAGTGCATAGCTTATATGTTCAAGATATACATTCATGAAACTAACTTGATACTTATGGATTTGAATAGAACAATTGATATTAGCTATATATGCCAATACATTTAATTATAATTATTAGTAATTTATTCCCATAAAAATTCTGTAAAAGAATTAGACAAACTTTGCACGAATATTCTAACCTAAAAATGTTTGTATCTATATGTTGGGCTTTGTATGAGACTATTAAATCCAAAATATTGGGTCCTAAAATACCTTCTTTTATAGAATATTTCTTCGGAGTTTTGGGTGCAGTTGACCAATGGAAATTGTGAACCAAAGGGTGCGCATACTATCCTAGGTTGGACACAATCCATGGGGCGTTTGTTCAATGCAAGCAAAGTGGAATATTGTGGCCAGCAATAGTTGTGTTCTACTTAATAGAACCAAATCGTGGGATTGACTATAGACTTGCAATTTTGCTCAGCAAAATCAAGATGGGTCGGAGACCCACAAAAGAAAATTAAAATAAGCTAAGAGTGCCCCTATATTTGAAAGCTATAGCCTATCTTAGAATGGCAATGGATTAAAACCTCAAGAAGATTACATATAGCATGTTTATGGTGTTGAATTTATCTTTATGCTTATTGAGTTGAATAGGCACATTGTACCACCTAATAGGGAGATATGTGTAACTCCTTCCATGCTCATCCTAGAGCTGGCACATGTCCTTTATAAAAAATAATAAAATATTATAAAAATAACATTTCGACTCAAATTAGATTTAAAATATTTATAAAGGCATATATAAAAATACATAAAATACATAAATTAAAACTATAAACATTGCATTATACAGTTCAACATTTCCACTCTAAAATGAGTTTGCAATTCAAGATATTTGATTCCTCCTTAGTAGATCCTTTTTAGATAGATCTATGCTAGTTTAGTATGAACTAACGTGATTATGCTATAGAGATTACAAGATATATTCCTATTGGTATTCATAATATAACTTTTTATTCATGGGTTTATTAGTTAAACCACCAAAAACATTATCAGTAGTCTATGATTACATATGTTAATAGTGGGGTGTATTTCTTTGAGTTCGAATACTGGATAAAGACGATTTCAAACCATCAAGTCGTTGGTTACTATGTACAATGGTTTTCCCCTTCTAAAGGATCGATGGGTGAAGGATTAAGTCATGAAATTTATTTAGACAATAATTCGAGCGAAATTATAGTATGAAACATGCTAATTTTCCCTTTTGAAAAAACATTTGGGTGGTTTCCAGTGATTGTCATATTGCACTAAATTTTAATGTGGACCAAAATTTATATAAGACTTTGAATAAATATAGTTTCGTATAGTATTCTTATTAACTTTTCTCCTAGTTATCAAAGATTTGGGGAATGCAAAGCTACTGGGTGGAGTTATCCAGATTTCTTTCAAATTCATTTATATATCTATATATATAAGTTTTTTAGTATACTTTTTGTTGTATACATTGAAGTGGTTTGTAGATGCATACCATGTAGCCAATGTTTGTTGCTACACTGATCAATCCTTTTTTAGATGAGTAGTAAATTGTGGGATTGTGTGCTTTGACATGGTTTTTCCTGAAAGGCGTAAGGGAAACGAGAGCAAGATGGTTTATTCTAGGGTATTCTTGCAATTATGGTTATTGCGGTTGTGGGAAGGAATGTGATACTCAAGGAGGAGATTCAAGCTCCTAGCTTGTGACACAATGGGGTATGGGGATATGTTTTCAATGGATGGGTCATAAGCAATTGAATGGCATGTTGGAGGATGATTCTATGATTTAGAGGAGGAGATCAAGGTTTTTATGTTGTATATACACCTTATCTGGTTTGCACTCGAAAATTATCTCAATTGAATAAACCAATAGAAAATAATTTCATGTTGGATAAATATATAAGAGTAAAAATGAATGATGATTTTACAATGATAAAGCAACCCCTATATATAGGCCTTACATAGTGACTAGAGATATGTCCCTTAGTTAACCTAATTAATTAAAATTTGTTTTATTATTATTTATTAATAATAACTATTTGATATTTATTTGTTACATTGACTTCCTCTTGAATGTTTTTCATTGGTTATGTTAAAACCGTGTATTGGTTTTATAAAACCATGTGTCAGTTTTATAAAACCATGTGTTGGTTTTATTTATTTTTTTGTTGTTTTTTTTAAAACTTTCGTGGATGGTAAATATACCCTTCTTTCTTTTTTTAGATATATGTACTTTCTTTTTCAACGGATAATTATTTTTTCTCACTTCTTCTTTGCAATTTATTATTATTATTATTGGTCTCTTCTTCATATTTGGAGTGGAATTATTAGTTCTTCAATGAAATTCGAATAGCCAAGGCCATTTTTTGGTCAAAGACCAATTTTACCAATGAAACTCTGAATATGGATGGCTGAAAAAAAGTATGAGGTCAAAGAACTAAATTCAAGGAAATATTGACAATTTTGGCCATAATACGGAATCGGTAGGCTCTGATAATCCATGTGGAAAATAATAAATAATGGTTGAATATGAATTGATATTGCAAAATAATAAGAGTGCCATATTTATGTAACGTACCCGACCCCAAATACATTATTAGGGACTAAATACTTGAGGGATTCTAACAAGGAAGTATTGATTATAAGTGAAGCACAATGGAATGATGTTATCTAGGGTTAGGCTAACATGCCAACAAGCCAAACTAATTAAACAATCAACCCCCTAAAAGGAAGGCTACCCTTCCAATACAACAATTCATTGTTTTACATGCAATGCAATGTAATGACACGTGAATACATTCAGAACATAATATCGTTACATGTTTACTAAATGTCATCACACTTATGGGAAGATGCTTGTATCCATTTTACAACTATTAAATCGGATTTGCATATATTGATAGACTCCACTTATGATAGTATACAATCAACATACGTCTCACTTCTTTAGAATAATTAATAATTAATTGTTATTTATATATATAATATGTTTATTATTATTTAATATTTATGTTTTTTTTTTTTGTTACATTGCCATCCTCTTCAGAATTCTTTGTCCTCAAAGTATAGTGATTAAGAAGACTTATACCATGTGCTTGTAATGTTGTCGCGTCTTTCTTTGGTGTGTTGTAGTTGATGAGACATGTCGATATGAACTTTTTAAGTGTTTAAAACAACTTTCAAAACGTCGACGGATCGATCCATCCTAAATTCATTCTATGATTAAAGTTACCTTGCCACGATGAAGTTTTGTCATAAGACTTGATTACAGTGGTAACAATAACTTTTGTTGGTTGTTCACATATTTTAGGAAACCTGTTTTCATGGTCTGGATGTCGGTAGGGAATTTTTATAATGTTATTTCTCTTGATCACGTTTGTAGTCTTCTTGTTTTAACTTTTATGTATGTTTTTCTACAACATGGTTGACATCTTGAGTGGTGTTTTGTATTGGATTTGTAATTGTTCATTTTTCTACAATCTCAATTTCCATTGTGAAAGATTTTGATGTCTCGTTCTGTATTTCATTTAGTTTGTTTACTACCAGCTTGTTATCATTCTGAATCTTCTTAATAATTTATTCTTGTGATTTTTCTTCATCTTTGTATTTCTTAAGTTGTTCCTTAATATATTAATTATGATTTCGAATGAAGTATTTCTTCTTGCTTCTCTAGAATTTTTTCTTCGATGTCTTCATTAGTGTGCTATGTCTTTCAAATAATTTTCAATTTCTTGATTTTTGTAACTAATATCTTCTTATGGTTTCTTAGTCGAAATATTTATTCAGTATTGTTTGATAACATTTTATTGACCTTTGTGATCTATAACTTGTGAGCATTTTTAATGTTGTCATTTTGTTGCTGGAGCTTCCTAATTTGTTGACATTGGTAGATCTCTGATTCTTGACATCTTAATTTCTCTTCAATTTACACGATTTCCTTGTCCTTGTCGATGAGGAGTTTGTTCAAACAATTTACTTCTTCCTCTAATTCTTCATAGCTTCCATAAGGTGATTTTTCATCTGTATTTTGCAATGAAGAGATTCACACTGACGAGTCATGCATTGTTATTTTCTTCTTAGGTGATTTTTCATCTGTATTTTGCGATGAATCGATTCCCACTGATGAGTCAGGTATTGCTATTTTCTTCTTCTCATGGAAAAACATAATGAATTTCTCTTTTGCATTGAAGTTGAATGTACCCAGTGTTTCTAACCAGTAAGAACCCAACATTATGTCAATAACATTTTCGTCTATAGCTACAACCGTGAATTCAAATGCTCTGATACCAATGTTGTATATTGTATCTGATTACACTCAAAAGTTATCTTAATTGAATAGACCAATAGAAAATAGTTCCATGTTGGATAAATATATAAGAGTAAATATGAATGATGATTTTACAATGATAATGGGACTCACATATATAATGACTATTCACTAAGAAATATGTCCCTTCGTTAAACTAATTAATTAATATATATTTTGTTATTATTATTAATGATAACTCTTTAATGTTTATTTGTTACAATTTCAAACATCGATTGTGAAATCCATGCATTGATAAATAAATAAGAATAGAGGTTGCTTAGGTTTTTTTTCTTGTTATTGCATTCTATTTTTTTATTTGACAAATTGGGAGGTCAAAGGGCCAACTCCCAGTTGTATTTTACTTAAGAAATGCGCTCAATCCTAAATATTAGGTCATGTTTGGATCGTGCTAATGTGATTCATTTCTTGTAGTAGGTGGTTATTGCAATGAGAGAAGTGAGGTGTATTCTACAATTCAATGTTAAATAGATTGTAACATCAATTCCATTCATTTGTCTGTAAGTCAACATATGTTTGCCCAATCTGATATGCTATATAAAACTAAAAGTATAATGAATAATAAATCTAATGTAAGTTAATAATAATAATTCACTAATCCTTATATATATAAATAAAATCATATCAACTATTAGAAGAAGAAAAATTTAAGGCAATTTTGTTTGACACTATTCTTGGAAAGTAATGTTTTAAGTATGCATCTCAATTGTTTTTTATTCTTTTTTGTGCTTAATAAATTTGGAGTTAAGATGGATTTACATTGGTAGAATCCAAAGGCATCATGCCATGTCTTTGTTCAAAAAACTACATTGAAAAGACTCAATAATATAAGTTGTTCAGTTACATAGGTAATAAAATTATTTTTTTATTCTCAAAAATATTGGAGAGCTTTTGCTATGTCTTCTAACCAGCATACTCATTATTCCTTTTTTCTATTAATAATTTTTTTTTTTTACACTACTGTAGTGTCTCGTTTTATGAATGTGTTCTCAATGCCATTTGGAGAATATATTGCGGGATTGTGGTGTTGAAATACTATTTGAAATCCAATTTAAAGTACAGAGTTTTAATTCTCCAATATGTTTGTAATCATAAGCAACATGTTATTTGAAAAGTTGAATCTTGATCATCTTACACATGCATTTTCTCATTCAAAATTCTGTGAGAAGTCTTAATGTAATTATAATTCATAATCAATACTTTTGTTTGGTGTAATAATTGTTATGGTATGCATTTCATAGTCAAATCATCAAGATCCTTTCTTTTTTTTGAATGATGGTTTTGCATTAGATTCTAGAGGCTTGTTTTCATATTTATTTGAGGGAAAATTTTCAAATATTATTGATGTGGTAACTTTTTACTTTTTTGCTTCTTTAAATTGCGATATTAGTTGGTTAATTCTCTACACAAGTATGCATTTGTCGATACACTTTTCACGTATTCCCGTAGCATCACAAATCTATGTCTCAAGTTTGCACTCATTTTTTAAAGTATTGCTAGCATTTCATGTTTAATTTGTGTGTTGTATTGTGAAACTATCATTATGGTGTATCATTGATTGCATTTAGATAACTTTTAGTTGTTTTTTCAATATTTCATAGTGTGGAAGCCATTTTATGTTTTTATGTTTGCTCCTCACTATTTTAGGCTTTATTTGTTTTGTTTATGATGTTATTTATAATAATTTGTAGTTTTGCTAAATTTGATGTTCTTGTTTGTTATAATAATACACCGCGATGACTATCAATTGAATGGATATATTGGTTCAATATTTATTCTCAAGATTAGTTAAATATTGATATTGTTTGTTTTCTACTTGAAAAAAAAGCAATTAATTCATTGAATGAGTTTTCTTTCTTTCAAGTGCCATATGACTTGGATTTGTGTTTAATTCTAAGATAGCTCATGGTTTTTATTGTTATGATAAAGATATCGCAAAACATTATATCGTGATTAAGATTTTGTGTTTGGTTCTTGTTTCGAATACGTGCACTGGAAATATATTTTGCAAGTTGCATTCCCAATTAAGATTCCAAAGCATACAACGACGCAAGACTTGCCTACAATGCATATAGCTTAGGTATAAATTCAAAATTTTTCCAATGCTTGTCAAAAGTGATGTGTCCATTTCCTGTTGGTACGCAACAGCACTAGGGGAATTCCATAGCATGTAGAGCCCTTAGGTTGAGCTCATTGTCTAACAAAGGCCAAAACAACTTAATGTATGTATCAATCAACCACTTTTTCCATAATATGGAAAGGTTCACATAGTCCAATCTTATCTACAGGGTGAACAAGGTAATGCTTCTGTGCATTAACTATTTTTGGGAAAAAATGCCTTTGCATGTCATGTTAAAATGGCATGTTTCTTTGAATATTGTATTGTCCATACGTAGAGCCTTGGAAGAAGAGAACCACATGCATATTCAGGTGTGTAACATAAAGTATTATTGTGAATCGATTAATGTGTTGAATACATTTTCACTACAGTGCTTGTTTGATAAATGCTCAAATCTATACATTACCCATAAATATTGCTCGAATGGTAGATATTTAAGTAACCTTGATATTGAAAGTGCTTCAATGTCCAAGGACAATGCCATAGTGGAACATGTTTATTTATTTTTGTAGAAAGACTTATAACATGTAAATAAATTACAACCATGGGGAATATTACATTCTATTAGTTTCTATCAGAAAATTGTGTTAATAATATGTTTTAACTCCAATCATGTCACCTTATTTGTAAGTACATCTTAAATTGGCCATAAATGGTGTGCGAATTAACTTAATATTTGACAACTTCTTGTACATACATTTCTCTTGCTTAATGAAACTCCAAAGAATTTAGTATGTTCACTTTTATCTTATGTGTGTCATAGATTCTTCAAAAAAGAAACGGCTAAAGGATTTATTTTAAAAGGGATAAGAAAAACCTCAGGAACCATAGAAGAATATTAGAAGTTCATTATAAAGTGTCTTGTATAGGTTCATGGCCTTCAAAATTTCCTCAACCATTGGTGTCCATTCAAAAACTGATCTAGAGATATGTGTTGGCTCCTATAACATGTAATATAATTGTCCTAATAATAAAACATAAGAACAAAACATGAACAAAACAAAGACTAAATAGGCACATGGAACCTCAAACAATATGAGTCTCCTCCTTGTACTCCTTAAGAGAGGAATAAGGATCATCAATCTTGACCAAAGTCATTCGTTGCACAGTGTCTAATCCCATTGCATTCGAATTTTAGAAGTCCCCAACACTTGACTTCCTTCCAAATGGGATCTCTTGAATGTAGGTTTGATGTTATTCTTGATCCAAAGCCAATTGTGCTAGTTTCTCTCCTTGTTATGCTACCTTCCTATCCATCCTCTCATGGATTTTCTCCTTAATCTCCATTTGACAACTCATGCACTCCATCATTTGTTGAATTTAGTCCAATTGCTCTTCAATTTGCTGCACTATCTTCTTTAATCCTTGAATTTCCCCCAAAACATGTTGCAGATCCTCCATCCCTCCTTGCCACTCTCCATCGTGCTCTCGAACCCAGGGAAGAAACTCCCAACTTCATTATCTGCCACAAGGTATTGCATTCCCTTCATCAACCACAAAATTGCGCCCAAGAATTTCCTCACACATTGAAATCCCAATGTTTTGAATGCAACCACCATAATGGAGAAACCAAGTCAAGGGAGGATTCCCTTGTCATCCCGCCACATACCAAACTCGATCTCCTTTCTACAATTCACTTCTTTCAAGCATAGACTCGCACAATTCACTGTGTCGTAGAAGTATAACAATATCCACCTCTATTTCTTTTACAGAATTTTTATGGGAATAAATTACTAATAATTATAATTAAATGTATGGTGCATATCTAGCTATACATGTTATAAAAAATAAAAAAATAGTTTTTATTTAAAAAATGGTCTTAATCATTGAGCCATTGATCAACTAACGATTAAACCATTGATTGAGACAATTGAATATCCATTGAACCAAATCTTTTAATCTTTTAATTTGAGCCGGATGATAGAATAACCATTTGACCAACTTTGAATTTAGTCCCGGGCTCGTTTGCAATTAAAAAAAAAACAGAGAAAAGAAAGCAGTGGGCACGCTAACAAGATGAGTTGATTGGGGCTTGATTTGCTTATTTCTTTCAATATTTTTATATATTTTAAATCTTTAAGATTTTTATTATAAATGTTATTTAATTTTTTTTAAAATTAACATGATAATAAAAATAATATATTTTTACATTTTAAATATTTTATAATTTTATTATAAATATTATATATAAAATTTTAAAAATCAACATAAAATTATATAAGAATATATATGATTTATTAGAATATATAAATTATAAGAACATATATTGTTTATTGTTTTTTTTAATTTTATGTAATGTAATATTTTTTATATGAATTAATATAAAATTTATATTAAAAAATAATAGTGATTTTTAATATTATTTTAATTATATTTTCCATTATAATTTAAATATGAATATATTTGAGTTTTACATTTTATTAAATATATAAAAAGTAGTGGTGCATTTATTTAAAAAAAATATAATATAAATTTAAAAAATTACACTATATCATTTATTATATGTGCACGAGAATCTAAATATTTTATTAATATTTTTAACCAATATCTCTTTACTTTGCATTAACTCAACACACTTGTCAACTACCATTAATGAGACAATTTAGGTTGAGTTTCATTAGATTTTAATGTGACATGGCATATTTGTAGTGTGATGTGGTTTTTTTTATTATTTTCCTTAGGAGGCTCATTTTAGACCCCAAATTTCCTCTAATGACTATACATTTAATTGTAATTATTAACAATTTATTCCCATAAAGATTCTTGAAAAGAATTAAACAAAATTTGCACGAATATTTTGACTTAGAAACGTTTTTATCTGTATGTTGGGCTTTGTATGAGACATTAAATCCAAAATCTTGGGTTCTAAAATACCTCCTTTTATAGATTTTTTTTCGGAGTTTTGGGTGCAGTTGACAAATGAAAATCGTAAACCAAAGGGTTCCCATACTATCCTAGCTTGGACGCAATCCATGGGGCGTTTGGTCAATGCAATCAAATTGAAATACAGTGGCCATCAATAGTTGTGTTTTACTTAATAGAACCAAATCGTGGGATTGACTATAGACGTGTAATTTTGTTCAGCAAAATCGAGATGGCATGTGAGAGCCACAAAAGAAAATTAAAATTTATATCCCTAAGAGGATCCCTATATTTGAAATCTATATCCCATCTTAGAATGGCGATGAATTAAAACCTCAAGAAGATAATGTATACATTATCAGTAGTCTATGATTACATATGTTAATAGTGGGGTGCATTTCTTTGAGTTAGAATACTGGATAAAGACGATTCCAAACCATCAAGTCATTGGTTGCTATGTATAACAGTTTTCCCCTTCTAAAGGATCGATGGGCGAAGGATTAATTCATGAAATTTATTTAGACAATAATCCGAGCGAAATTGTAGTAGGAAACATGCTAATTTTCCCTTCTGCTTAAATGTTTGGATGGTTTCCAGTGATTGTCATATCGCCCTAAATTTTAATGTGAATGCAAAGTTATCAAATATTTGGGGAATGCAAAGTTACTATGTGGAGATATCCATATTTCTTTCAAATTCATATATATATATATATATATATATATACTATGTGGAGATATCCATATTTCTTTCAAATTCATATATATATATATATATATATGGATTTGTAGTATACTTTTGTTGTATACATTGAAGTGGTTTGTAGATGTATTTGTTGTATACCATGTAGCCAATGTTTGTTGCTACACTGATCAATATCAATCCTTTTTTAGATGAGTAGTAAATTGTGGGACCGTGTGCTTTGACATGGTTTTTCCTGAAAGGAATAAGGGGAACGAGAGAAAGATGGTTTATTCTAGTGTATTCTTGCAATTATGGTTATTGTGGTTGTGGGAAGGATTGTGACACTCAAGGAGGAGATTCAAGCTCTTACCTTGTGACACAATGGGGTGTGGAGATATGTTTTCGATGGATGGGTCATAAGCAATTGAAAGGCATGTTGGAGGATGATTCTATGATTGAGCGGAGGATATCAAGTTTTTGTTGTTGTATACCTTATCTGGTTTACACTCGAAAGTTATCTCAATTGAATAGACCAATAGAAAATAATTTTATGTTGGATAAATATATAAGAGTAAATGTGAATGATGATTTTACTATGATAAAGAAATCCCTATATATAGGCCTTACATAGGACTATTCACTAAGAGATATGTACTTTAGTTAACTAATTAATTAATATTTATTAAATATAACTATTTAATATTTATTTGTTACATTGTCTTCCTCTTCAATTTTTTTTCATTGGTTATGTTAAAACCATGTGTTGGTTTTATAAAACCATGTGTCGGTTTTATAAAAACTTGTGTTGGTTTTATTTTATTTTTGTTTTTTTTTATTAATCTTTTTTTTTTTTTAACTTTCTTGGATGGTAAATATACCCTTCTTTCTTTTTCTACATATATTTACTTTCTTGTTCAAGAAATAATTATTTTTTCTCTCTTTTTATTTGCAATTTATTATTATTATTATTATTATTATTGGTCTCTTCTTTATATTTGGAGTGGAATTATTAGTTCTTCAATGAAATTAGAATATCCAAGGCCAATTTTTTGTCAAATACCAATTTTACCAAAGAAACTCTGAATATGGATAGTTGAAAAAAAGTGTGAGGTCAAAGAACTAAATTCAAGGAAATCTTGACAATTTTGGCCATAATATGGAATCAATAGGCTTTGATACTCCATGTGGAAAAGAATAAATAATGGTTGAATATGAATTGATATTACAAAAGAATAAGAGTGTCATATTTATGTAATGTACCCGCCCCAAATACATTATTAGAGACTGGATAATTAACGGGTTCTAACAAGAAAGGATTGATTATAAGTGAAGCACAGTGGAATGTTGTTCTCTAGGGTTAGGCTAACATGTCAACAAGCCAAACTAATTAAACAATCAACCCCCTACAAGGAAGACTACCCTTCCAATACAACAATTCATTGTTTTACATGCAATGCAATGTAATGACACATGAATACATTCAGAACATAATAGCATTGTATGTTTACTAAATGTCATCACACTTATGGGAAGAACATAATAGCGTTGTATGTTTACTAAATGTCATCACACTTATGGGAAGATGCTTGTATCCACTTTACAACTATTAAATCATATTTTCATATATTAATAGACTCCACTAATGATAGTAGACAATCAACATTCCAATTTTCCAAGGAGGCAGAATTACAACACATAAATATACCATATTTATAAGAGTAAATCTCAGTTTATAAACCCATATAATATCTAGTTTGGAACAACCATATATCACCATATGGTCTACCCTAAAAATCAGCCCTTTGATGATCATAATTTAATAGAAAACTAGCTTCTAGTACCACAGTAAATCAACATCACTATACTTCATTAAATCCATAAAAATATCATATATACTACATAAAATATCATCCATTAATCTCATGGATGATTTGATCCGGAACAACCATACATGGCCATATGGACTATCCAAACATCAGATCCCAATGACTACCATAAATCATACAATCTAGCATTTAATAGCTAGATTAACATATTCACATACCTACTTCGTGATATGCGAATTTAACAACATCAAACTTAGCCATTAAACATGAACATATAAATCATTATGCAACATAATATAACCAAGATATATCAACCTCCATGGGTGTATGTGCATCAATAACATAGGAAATAATAGGTCAAAAATACTTATCTTTTATATGTGGTGCGACTAACATAAACGGGTCAATGTTCCTCCCAGCCTTGGAACATGTCAAGCCAATACTACTTGAGTAGGTCACCCCTGAGCTGAGGTCATGGATCCACATGCTAAGGAACTCTCTTTCCAATTCTCTCTCTAAGGGTAATACTCCGGCCCATGACACGAGAGTCACAACTGGAATTTTTTCCACAAGATTTCCCCCCTCTCCACTTACTTCTCCACCCCACTATCAGGTGAAATGGTGATCCCCTCACCTTCTAGGTCTTTTATGACATCACCGTTCACCGTAATGATTTATGTGCAAGTCTAGGACATAGAGAAGCAGTGGACAGGGAGGAACTATAATACACCCAAGATTAGGTCCAAATATCAGTTTTGAGAAGTCGTGACTTAATCCCTCACTACCTACTTACTCCACCCCACCACCAAGTGCAATGGTAATCCCTTCACCTCCTAGGTCCCTCAGGACATCGTCAATCACCATCAGTGTTTTTGTGCAAGTCCAAAATAGAGACAAGTGGTGGACACACAGAAACTATACTGAGTTGCTCAGGCTTACTTCAAACACAACAAAATATCCTTGTTCTCTAAGAACATAAATCACACACATATCAAAGCATACATGGGTTCCCAATATCACAATCTTACCTACCTCTCAGCAAGGATGGCACAAACAACTTGCCTCCCCTCAATGAATAAATGAAGGAATAATCAAGAATTATCCCCCTCTCTCGAAAGGCAATATTTTTATCACTAAGATTTGTTTTCTTAGGATTATCCCCCTCTCCCGAAAGATAGGTTATGGCCAATATGGTCTGCTTCATAGGATTATGGTCTCCTTCACAGGATTGGCAGCTCACGAAGCATATATGTGGTTGTGTTAATCTAACTGTTAGAATTTGGTTGGTTTATGAAATTTATGATCATCATGAGGTTTGCTTTTAGGGGAGTCCATGTGGTTGTGTATGTTTCTTCCGGATTAGATCATCTGTGGGATTTATGAATTATATTTAATGTGGACAAATATGATCAAAATTACTGATATAAATACGATGTTTGAGGTAGTGTAGATTGTTTATTTAATGATTGTTTTAGAAGGCTAATTTCTTATGGATTTTGATCAATTATAGGTCTGATAGTTGGACAATCCATATAGTCGTATATGTCTATACCATATCAGATCTTACATTGGGTTGTGACTGATAATTTTATGCATTAGATTTGATAACATTAGCGTGTAATTATGTTTTAAAGAAAGTTGGTGATGTTGATTTACTATGATGTTAGAGGCTAGTTTATTCATCAAATTATGATCATTAGACATGCTGATCTTTAGGGCAGACCATATGACCGAGTATGGATATACCGGATCAGATCTGAGTTGGGTTTGAAATATGAACTTATTGTTATAAATCTTTTGTAGTTAGATGTCTAAATCCTGCCTCCATAGATCAACGAAATGTTAATTGTTTACTGTCGAAAATGAAGCTTTCTGAATTAATGCAAATATGATTTATTAGTTTGTTATATGGTGATGGGAGAATTCCCATGGGTGTGATGATAGTTAGTAAACATGTGAAACGATTTTTGTTCAGTGAATGTATTCATGTGTCATTACACTGCATTGCATGTAGAGTGAGGAACTAGGTTGCATCGGAAGGGTAGACTTCCATTTAAGAACTGGTTGTTTTAAAATAATTTGTTTGGCATGTTAACCTAACCTTATAGATTATTATTCCATTGTGCATAGCTTAGATTTATCCTTCTCCTTGTTAGGAACCCTAAATAACCGACCTTGGTGTTGTGTTCCAAGGTTGGGTATGTTACATTTATATTATTCCCAAAGGCACTTAAGGTGACCATTCGTGAAATAATGTGTCTATTTAGAATAATTAATAATTAAATGATATTTATATATATAATATGTTTATTATTATTTAAGGTTTATGTATATTTTATTTGTTACATCGCCTTCCTCTTCAGAATGCTTTGTCCTCAAAGTACAATGATGAAGAAGACTTATGCCATGTGCTTGTAATGTTGACGCATATTTCTTTGTTGTGTTGTAGTTGATGAGACATGATGATATGAACGTTTAAGTATTTAAAACAACTTCCAAAATTTTGACGGATCGATCCATACTAAATTCATTCTATGCTTAACGTTACCTTGCCACGATGAAGTGTTGTCATAAGACTTGATTACACTCGTAACAATAACTTTTGTTGGTTGTTCACGTATTTTAGGAAACGTGCTTTCATGGTCTCGATGTCAGTAGGGAATTCTTATAATGTTATTTCTCTTGATCATGTTTGTAGTCTTCTTGTTTTAACTTTTATGTATGTTTTTCTACAACATGTTTGACATCTTGAGTGGTGATTTGTATTGGATCTATAATTGTTCATTTTTCTACAATCTCAATTTCCATTCTTGAATATTTTGATGTCTTGTTCTGTATTTCTTTTAATTTTTTTTCTACCAGCTTGTTATCATTTTGAATCTTCTTAATAATTTCTTCTTGTGATTTTTCTTCATCTTTGGACTTCTTAACTTATTCCTTAATATATTCATTATGATTTCGAAGGCAGTGTTTCTTCTTGCTTCTCTAGAATTTTTCTTCGATGTCTTCATTAGTGTGTTATGTCTTTCAAATATTTTTCAATTTCTTGATTTTTGTAACTAATATCTTCTTATGGTTTGTTAGTCAAAATATTTATTCAGTATTGTTTGATAATGTTTTATTGACCTTTGTGATCTGTAACTTGTGAGCATTTTTAATGTCGTCATTTTGTTGTTGGAGCTTCTTAATTTGTTGACATTGGTATACCTCTGATTCTTGGCATCTTAATTTCTCTTCGATTTACTAGATTTCCTTGTCCTTGTCGATGAGGAGTTTGTTCCAACACTTTACTTATTCCTCTAATTATTCATAGCTTCCATAAGGTGATTTTTCATCTGTATTTTTCGATGAAGAGATTCCCACTGATGAGTCATGTATTGTTATTTTCTTCTTCTCATGGAAAAAGGTAATGACTTTCTCTTTTGCATTGAAGGTGAATGTACCCAATGTTTCTAACTAGTTAGAACCCATCATTATGTCAATAAGACTATCGTCTATAGCTACAACCGTGAATTCAAATTCTCTGGTACCGATGTGGTATAATGTATCTGGTTTACACTCGAAAGTTATCTTAATTAAATAGGCCAATAGAAAATAGTTCCATGCTAGATAAACATATAATAGTAAATATGAATGATGATTTTACAATGATAAAGCAACTCGCATATATAATGTCTATTCACTAAGAGATATTTCCCTTAGTTAAACTAATTAATTAATATATATTTTGTTATTATTATTAATGATACTTATTTAATGTTTATTTGTTACAATTTCAATCATCGATTGTGAAATCAATGCATTGATGAAGATATAAGAATAGAGGTTGCTTAGGATTTTTGTTCTTGTTATTGCATTCAATTTTTTTATTTGACAAATTGGGAGGTCAGAGGGACAACTACAAGTCGTATTTTACTTAAGAAATGCGTTGAAGCCTAAATATTAGGTAAGGTTGGGATCGTGTTAATGTAATTCATTTCTTGTTGTAGGTAGTTATTTCATTGAGAGAAGTGAGGTGTATTCTACAATTCAATGTTAAAGAGATTGTAACATCAACTCCATTCATTTGTCCGTAAGTCAACATAGGTTTGCCCAATTTGATATGCTATATAAAACTAAAAATATAATGAATAATAAATCTAATGTGAGTTAATAATAATAATTCACTAATCTTTATATAAATATATATACAAAATCATATCAACTATTAGAAGAAGAAAATTTTAAGGCAATTTTGCTTGACACTATTCTTGGAAAGCAATGTTTTAACTATGCATCTCAATTAATTTTTATTCTTTTTTTTGCTTAATAAATTTGTAGTTAAGATGGATCTACATTGGGAGAATCCAAAGGCATCGTGTCATGTCTTTCTTCAAAAAAATACATTGAAAAGATAAATAATATAAGTTGTTCAATTACATAAGTAAGAAAATTATTTTTTTATTCTCAAAATTATTGGAGAGCTTTTGCTATCTCTTCTAACGAGCATACTTATTATTCCTTTTTCTATTAATAAAAATGTTTTTACACTATTATAGTGTCTTATATTATGAATGTGTTCTCAATTCCATTTTGAGAAAATATTACAGGATTGTGATGTTGAAATACTATTTGAAATCCAATTTAAAGTATAGAGTTTTTAATTCTTCAATATGTTTGTAATCATAAGCAACATGTTATTTGAAAAGTTGAGTCTTGATCATATTACACATGCATTTTCTCATTCAAAACTCTGTGAGCAGTCTTAATGTAATTATAATTAATGTCGATACTTTTGTTTGGTGTAATAATTGTTATGATATGCATTATATAGTCAAATTATCGAGATTCTTTCTTGTTTTTGAATGATGGTTTTGCGTTAGATTATAGAGGATTGTTTTCATATTTATTTGATGAAAATTATGTTCAAATATTATTAATGTGGTAACTTTTTACTTTTTTGCTTCTTTAAATTGTGACATCAGTTGGTTAATTCTATGCACAAGTATGCATTTGTTGATACATTTTTCCTGTATTCTCGTAGTATCATTGTAATGTCCCCAAAAATTGAAAAAAATATATTATAGGCTAGTAAAAACTACCTAAACAAAACATTATTACACTTGCAGAATATAACGTACACTAGTTGTACCACTGCTTGGTCGTAGGATGTTCTTACGTTCTATCATTGTTCTTTCAGTTATACTTATTGCTGTATTTTAATTTGGGATGTCGTACTATTTTTTACTACTTAGTTCTTATGATTATACATTTGTCGCGTATGTGTCGTTACTTTATTATATGCTTCGTTCTTTCTACATAGTCTTACTTGTTATTTATAAAGTTCTATCTTAACTTTGTTTGTGGAAACAAAGTGGGCGGAGTGGCGGGACTCGTTCTCCCATGACGGTCTGAGAGGTAAATGTGTTTACTTGTCTACAGGCTTACTTAGTTCTTCGAACTAAGGCACCTCTTTTATTTCATATACAGATCATACTTTGCGATGGAGACTTATTTAAAGAGCACTAAATATCCTGATCCTAATAGGCCTACTGCTTGTTACTACAATTCCTTACCGACTCATATTTATAACAAGGTAAATACTATTTTCGTCTTCAGCAATGCAATTCGGAATATCCATAGATCTACTGATTTTCATCGACATTTCGAGTCCAGGAAGAAAGATTTGAACCTAAAGACAAGATCTTGAGTTTCGACATAGTTTCCCTCTTCACTAAGATCCCTCCTGAAGAGGCTATCCAGGTCATTAAAGAGGTCACTGACCCTCACATAGCTAAGTTAGCCATAGTTTGTCTTAGATTGACCTTCTTTAGTTTCCAAGGAGAGTTTTATGAACAAACCATGGGATTAGCAATGGGATCCCCCCTCTCACCCATAGTGCCTTTGTGAAGTTAATCCAGGAAGAAAGAGTTGAACCTAAAGACAAGATCTTGAGTTTCGACGTAGTTTCCCTCTTTACTAAGATGCCTCTTGAAGAGGCTATCCAGGTCATTAAAGAGGTCACTAGCCCTCACACAGCTAAGTTAGCCACAGTTTGTCTTAGATCAACCTTCTTTAGTTTCCAAGGAGTGTTTTATGAACAAACCACAGGAGTAGCAATGGGATCCCCCCTCTCACCCATAGTTGCCAACCTTTTCATGGAGAAGTTTGAAAAACAAGTCCTCAGCTCTTACCCATTAAAGCCATATAGATGGAAAAGATATGTGGATGACACCAATGTGTTATGGCCACATGGTGAAATAGAACTAGGAAAGTTTTCCAAACACCTCAATAATCGTTCTAAAGCCATAAAATTCACCATGGAGGAAAAAGAAAATGGTAATATACCCTTTCTAGATGTATTAGTAACCAGGAAAGAAGATGTAACATTAGGACACAAAGTCTTTAGAAAAAGGACACACAGAGAAAGCTATCTGCACGCCGACTCCCACCACCACCCTTCCCAAAAGATAGGAGTCCTCAACACCTTAGCCATAAGAGCTTCAAGGATCTCGAATGATGAACATCTTAATGAGGAAAACAACCACCTCGCCAACATCTTCAAGAACATAGGCTACAATTCTAAGGATATCAAGAGAGTCTTAGAAAGAACCAAGAATAGAACCAACAATCACACCACAAGAAAAAGCAATGACCAGAACAAAAATAACAACACCCAAAACCCTAACAAAAGAGCCTACTTACCTTACATAAAAGGGGTTACTGACAAAATTGCTAAAGTTCTCAAGAAGAAGGATATCACAACCTCTTTCAAAACCGTGACAACCATTAGGCAAAAAATGAGACCCATCAAAGACCCGATTGATCATAAACAATGCAAAGGAGTCTACAAGGTATCCTGCTCTTGTGACCTCTGCTAAATTGGTGAGACTGGTTGCTTCTTCAACACTAGACTAAAGGAGCACAAAGCTGACATCAAGAATGAACGAACCTGAACCTTAGCACTTGCAGAACACTCCTTGAAAACAAAACACCAATTATTCCTAGAAGACACCAATATCCTAGCTAAAGAAGATCATTGCTTTAAAAGAAAACTTAGAAAAGCCCTATAAATTAGGAAGCACCCCAACAATCTAAACAGAGATGGAGGCATGGATATTAGCACTAGTTGGCTCCCACCACTCCTACACCACAATAAACGACATCTTCAAACTTTTTGAACCCAAGACCTTAGCTTTCACCACTAATTTAACTCGAGTCCTTTTAGAAAACGAGTCCTTTTCCCACAAGTTAACTCTTAGGTGAAACACCATTTTTAATTAAAATAATTAAAATATTTAAATTAAATAAATTGAAATTGAAATAATCCCAACCTTAAGACATTATTTAGACTATACCACAATACTAACTAATGTAAAAATATGATTAAATTAACACTATTGTTAACAACATAACCGATTTCAACATTCATTAATAAATTAACCCTAAGGATACACAACTAATTTATTTATACTAGTAAGTCTTAACATTAATAACTTTTTCTTAATTAATTAATTTAATTAACACTTATATAAATTACTTTAATACTTATATTTATAATTAGATAATACAAATAATTTTATAAATATAATTCTTACAAAAACCTTACATTTACTACTTAATAATTTAACCAAAGTTTACATAATACAACTATAATAACTTATTATAATTATATACCATTAATTATATTAACATTATTATAACCCTAGGAATAGCATCCGAATTAAATTAGTATCAATTAAAATAATGCATTAATGTAACACTAAATATAGCATTAATTAAACATTTAAAAACAATTAAATTATTAAATTAAATTAAATTATTAAACAATTAATTAATTAACAATTACTTACCTTATTTTAGTTAATTTATTAGAAACTTTAGAATTCTAAAATATTTTTAATATATAATCAAATAAAGAAAATTAAAAAAGTTTAATAAAATTTTTTTAATATAAAAACTTTATAAAGAAATTTAATAAAAAACTTAAACTATAAATAGAATTAACCTAACCTTAACCGACACTTAAAAATCCTTCCTGACAACTCAACCATATATATACTACATTTCTAGAGATCACCTACTCTTCTTTGACATACCGTCCTGATGATGAGTCATGGCTTTTACTCGAAACATCGATGAAAGTCATGAGATATGTGGATATTATGAATTACATTGCTGAAAATAATCACCATAGAAACCTAGCAACATAGATTACATCCCTATACGGAAGGGGAATTTGGCAGCAGATCCAGTTATTGGAGAATCTGAGGGTAAAATTTCAAAGAAGAGCAGTTGATCTTACCTTTCTCAAAAATTGTAGAGACATGAAATTAACCCCCACCTCTGTTTTTATCAGCCACCGTATGCGCAGCAATTGGAACAGGAAGGCATTTGACAGGCTGAGCGCATCACTCGTGAAAGCCGAGATTAAGAAGACCTGTTACAAACTAGATTGCCTGGCAAAAGACAGCCTCCAACTCCACCTTGAACTCGCGACCACAATCAAAGTCAAACTTTGGAGAGTAGCCGATGCCAATGCTGCGCTCAAGGCAGATCATGAGGGACATGCAGCCACGACTAAGCATCTCAACAAGCTCAAAAAACTACAAAAAACAACCAATGCAAAACTTGAACTGAACCCTACGAACTGCAAGAAGGTAGTCAACCTCTCTCAACACACGCTCAACGAGATAGAATCTAACACCCTCTGAAAAGGCCTGAAATTCGCCATAGCTCCGAGAAGCATCCCTACAGAAACCATCATCTGTGATATAGAGGATAGCATACAAGGCTTAACCAAAGTAGACAAAGAAACCATTAGACAAGATTCCACAGTCATCTTGAGAACAACGAAACTGCCCAAGAGTAATCTGACAAAAGAAGAACACTTAGCCTTAAAAAATATTAGGAGCAACGAAGACATAGTCATTGTAAAAGAGGATAAAGGGGGTGCCACCATAGTCATGGACAGATCCCAGTATAAATATGAGTGAGAATCTCACCACGAGTGGCAGCTATAGGAAATTAGATTACAATCCCATTTCCAAAGTAATGAGAGAGGTCAAGAAAGCCATTAAAAACTCTAATGTAAATGACAACTTAAAGAAATGCTTAACCCCTACTCAAGAAATCACCCCTAGAATCTATGGTCTTCCCAAAATCCATAAAGATGAAGTTCCCCTCAGACCTATCGTCAACACTATAGGCTCCCCAACCTATGAACTTGCCAAATATGTATCCAAAATCCTAGGCCCCCTTGTTGGCAACTCAGACTCTTTCATCAAAGACTCTAGTTCCTTTGTGAAGTTAATCCAAGAAGAAAGAGTTGAACCTAAAGACAAGATCTTGAGTTTCGATGTAGTGTCCCTCTTCACTAAGATCCCTCTTTAAGAGGCTATCTAGGTCATTAAAGAGATCATTGACCCTCACACAGCTAAGTTAGCCACAGTCTGTCTTAGATCAACCTTCTTTAGTTTCCAAGGAGAGTTTTATGAACAAACCACAGGAGCAGCAATGGGATTCCCCCTCGCACCCATAGTTTCCAACCTTTTCATGGAGAAGTTTGAAAAACAAGCCCTCAGCTCTTACCCATTAAATACATCTAGATGGAAAAGATATGTGGATGACACCAATGTGTTATGGCCACATGGCGAAACAGAACTAGGAAATTTTTTCAAACACCTCAATAATAGTTCTAAAGACATAAAATTCAACCCGGAGGAAGAAGAAAATGGTAATACACCCTTTGTAGACGTCTTAGTAACCAGGAAATAAGATGGAACGTTAGGACACAAAGTCTTTAGAAAAAAGATACACACAGAAAGCTATCTGCATGCAGACTCCCACCACCACCCTTCCCAAAAGATAGGAGTCCTCAACACCTTAGCCATAAGAGCTTTAAGGATCTTCAATGATGAACATCTTAATGAGGAAAAAAACCACCTCGCCAACATCTTCAAGAACATAGGCTACAATTCTAAGGATATCAAGAGAGTCTTAGAAAGAACCAAGAATAGACCAACAATCACACCACAAGAACAAGCAACGACCAGAACAAAAATAACAACACCCAAAAACCTAACAAAAGATCCTACTTACCTTACATAAAAAGGGTTACCGACAAAATTGCTAAAGTTCTCAAGAAGGATATCACAACCTCTTTCAAAACCGTGACAACCATTAGGCAAAAAATGAGACCCATCAAAGACCCGATTGATCATAAACAATGCAAAGGAGTCTACAAGGTATCCTGCTCTTGTGACCTCTGCTACATTGGTGAGATTGGTCGCTCCTTCAACACTAGACTAAAGGAACACAAAGCTGACATCAAGAATGAATGGACCTGAACCTCAGCACTTCTAGAACACTCCTTGCAAACAAAACACCAATTATGCCTAGAAGACACCAAGATCCTAGCTAAAGAAGATCATTACTTTAAAAGAAAACTTAGAGAAGCCCTAGAAATTAAGAAGCACCCCAAGAATCTAAACAAGATGCAGGTATGGATATTAGCACTAGTTGGCTCCTACCACTCTTACACCACAATAAACGACATCTTCAAACTTTTTGAACCCAAGACCTTAGCTTTCACCACTAATTTAACTCGAGTCCTTTTAGAAAACGAGTCCTTTTCCCACAAGTTAACTTTTAGGTGAAACACCATTCTTTAATTAAAATAATTAAAATATTAAAATTAAATAAATTAAAATTGAAATAATCTCAACCTTCACACATTATTTAGACTATACCATAATACTAACTAATGTAAAAATATGATTAAATTAACACTATTGTTAACAGCATAACTAATTTCAACATTCATTAATAAATTAACCCTAAGGATACACAACTGATTTATTTATACTAGTAAGTCTTAACATTAATAACTTTTTCTTAATTAATTAATTAATTTGATTAACAATAAAAACTTTTTCTTAATTAATTAATTTAATTAACACTTATATAAATTACTTTAATACTTATTTATAATTAGATAATACAAATAATTTTATAAATACAATTCTTATAAAAGCCCTACATTACTACTTAATAATTTAACCAAAGTTTACATAATACAACTATAATAACTTATTATAATTATATACCATTAATTATATTAACATTATTATAACCCTAGGAATAGCATCCGAATTAAATTAGTATCAATTAAAATAATGCATTAATGTAACACTAAATATAGCATTAATTAAACATTTAAAAACAATTAAATAATTAAATTAAATTAGATTATTAAACAATTAATTAATTAACAATTACTTACCTTATTTTAGTTAATTTATTAGAAACTTTAGAATTTTAAAATATTTTTAATATATAATCTAATAAAGAAAATTAAAAAAGTTTAATATAAAATTTTTAATATAAAAACTTAATAAAGAAATTTAATAAAAAACTTAAACTATAAATACAATTAACCTAACCTTAACTGACACTTAAAACTCCTTCCCGATGACTCAACCATATATATACTACATTTCTAGAGATCACTTACTCTTCTTTGACATACCGTCCTGATGATGAGTCATGTTTTTTACTCGAAACGTCGATGAAAATCATGAGATCTGTGGATATTCTGAATTACATTGCTGAAAATAATCACCATAGAAACCTAGCAACATATATTACATCCCTATACGGTAGGGGAATTTGGCAGCAGATCCAGTTATTGGAGAATCTGAGGGTAAAAATTCAAAGAAGACCAGTTGATCTTACCTTTCTCAAAATTTGTAGAGACATGAAATTAACCCCCACCTCTGCTGTTATCAACCACTGTATCCATAGCAATTGGAACAGGAAGGCATTTGACAGGCTGAGCGCATCACTCGTGAAAGCCGAGATTAAGAAGACCTGTTACAAATTAGATTTCCTGGAAAAAGACGCCCTCCAACTCCACCTTGAACTTGCGACCACAATCAAATTCGAACTTTGGAGAGTAGCCGATGCCAATTCTATGCTCAAAGCAGATCATGAGGGACATGCAACCACGACTAAGCATCTCAACAAGCTCAAAAAACTACAAAAGACAACCAATGCAAAACCTGAACCGAACCCTACGAACTGCAAGAAGGTAGTCAACCTCTCTCAACACACGCTCAACGAGATAGAATCTAACACCCTCTGAAAAGGAATGAACTTCACCATAGCTCCGAGAAGCATCCCTACAGAAACCATCATCTGTGATATAGAGGATAGCATACAAGGCTTAACCGAAGTAGACAAAGAAACCATTAGACAAGATTCTGCATTCATCTTGAGAACAGCGAAACCGCCCAAGAGTAATCTCACAAAAGAAGAACACTTAGCCTTAAAAAATCTTAGGAGCAACGAAGACATAGTCATTGTAAAAGAGGATAAAGGGGGTGCCACCGTATTCATGGACAGATCCCAGTATAATATAAATATGAGTGAGAATCTCACCACGAGTGGAAACTATAGGAAATTAGATTACAACCCCGTTTCCAAAGTAACGAGAGAGGTCAAGAAAGCCATTAAAAACTCTAATCTAAATGACAACTTAAAGAAATGCTTAACCCCTACTCAAGAAATCACCCCTAGAATCTATGGTCTTCCCAAAATCCATAAAGATGAAGTTCCCCTCAAACCTATCGTCAATATTATAGGCTCCCCAACCTATGAACTTGCCAAATATGTATCCAAAATCCTAGGCCCCCTTGTAGGCAACTCAGACTCTTTCATCAAAGACTCTAGTTCCTTTGTGAAGTTAATCCAAGAAGAAAGAGTTGAACCTAAAGACAAGATCTTGAGTTTTGACATAGTTTCCCTCTTCATTGAGATCCCTCTTGAAGAGGCTATCCAAGTCATTAAAGAGGTCACTGAACCTCACATAGCTAAGTTAGCCACAGTCTATCTTAGATCAACCTTCTTTAGTTTCCAAGGAGAGTTTTATGAACAAACCATGGGAGTAGCAATGGGATCCCCCCTCTCACCCATAGTTTCCAACCTTTTCATGGAGAAGTTTGAAAAACAAGCCCTCAGCTCTTACCCATTAAATCCATCTAGATGGAAAAGATATGTGGATGACACCAATGTGTTATCGCCACATGGCGAAACAGAACTAGGAATTTTTTTTGAACACCTCAATAATCATTCTAAAGATATAAAATTCAACCTAGAAGAAGAAGAAAATGGTAATATACCCTTTCTAGACATCTTAGTAACCAGGAAAGAAGATGGAATGTTAGGACACAAAGTCTTTAGAAAAAAGACACACACAGAAAGCTATCTACACGCAGACTCCCACCACCACCCTTCCCAAAAGATAGGAGTCCTCAACACCTTAGCCATAAGAGCTCCAAGGATCTCCGATGATGAGCATCTTAATGAGGAAAAAAACCACCTCGCCAACATCTTCAAGAACATAGGCTACAATTCTAAGGATATCAAGAGAGTCTTAGAAAGAACCAAGAATAGAACCAACAATCACACCACAAGAACAAGGAAAGACCAGAACAAAAATAACAACACCCAAAAACCGAACAAAAGATCCTACTTACCTTACATAAAAAGGGTTACCGACAAAACTGCTAAAGTTCTAAAGAAGGATATCACAAGCTCTTTCAAAACCGTGACAACCATTAGGCAAAAAATGAGACCCATCAAAGACCTGATTGATCATAAACAATGCAAAAGAGTCTACAAGGTATCTTGCTCTTGTGACCTCTGCTACATTGGTGAGACTGGTCGCTCCTTCAACACTAGACTAAAGGAACAAAAAGCTGACATCAAGAATGAACAGACCCGAACCTCAGCACTTGCAGAACACTCCTTGAAAACAAAACACCAATTATGCCTAGAAGACACCAAGATCCTAGCTAAAGAAGATCATTACTTTAAAAGAAAACTTAGAGAAGCCCTAGAAATTAGGAAGCACCCAACAATCTAAATAGAGATGGAGGCATGGATATTAGCACTAGTTGGCTCCCACCACTCCTACACCACAATAAACGACATCTTCAAACATTTTGAACCCAAGACCTTAGCTTTCACCACTAATTTAACTCAAGTCCTTTTAGAAAACCAGTCCTTTTCCCACAAGTTAACTCTTAGGTGAAACACCATTCTTGAATTAAAATAATTAAAATATTTAAATTAAATAAATTGAAATTGAAATAATCTCAACCTTAAGACATTATTTAGACTATACCATAATACTAACTAATGTAAAAATATGATTAAATTAACAGTATTGTTAACATGTTAACAACATAACTAATTTCAACATTCATTAATAAATTAACCCTAAGGATACACAACTAATTTATTTATACTAGTAAGTCTTAACATTAATAACTTTTCTTAATTAATTAATTAATTTGATTAACAATAAAACTTTTCTTAATTAATTAATTTAATTAACACTTATATAAATTACTTTAATACTTATATTTATAATTAGATAATACAAATAATTTTATAAATACAATTCTTATAAAAACCTTACATTACTACTTAATAATTCAACCAAAGTTTACATAATACAATGATAATAACTTATTATAATTATATACCATTAATTATATTAATATTATTATAACCCTAGGAATAACATTAATTAAATTAGTATCAATTAAAATAATGCATTAATGTAACACTAAATATAGCATTAATTAAACATTTAAAAATAATTAAATAATTAAATTAAATTATTAAACAATTACTTACCTTAATTTAGTTAATTTATTAGAAACTTTAGAATTTTAAAATATTTTTAATATATAATCTAATAAAGAAAACTAAAAAAATGTAATAAAATTTTTTTAATATAAAAACTTAATAAAGAAATTTAATAAAAAAATTAATAAAAATTTTAAACTATAAATACAATTAACCTTACCCTAACCGACACTTAAAACTCCTTCCCGACAACTCAACCATATATATATAAACTTAATAAAGAAATTTAATAAAAAAATTAATAAAAATTTTAAACTATAAATACAATTAACCTAACCCTAACTGACACTTAAAACTCCTTCCCGACGACTCAACCATATATATACTACATTTCTAGAGGTCACCTGCTCTTCTTTGACATACCGTCCTGATGATGAGTCCTATTTTGGACTTGAAACATCGATGAAAATCATGAGATTTGTGGATATTCTGAATTGCATTGCTGAAAATAATCACCACAGAAACCTAGCAACTATTTTCGTCAATTAGTTATCACAACTAAATTTCCTATGTACTACTTACACTTCATTAGGGTTTATGTTTCGTCTTTTATACCTTAGTATATTTACGTTCTATGTTTAATTTATTAAAACCATTAACATATCTTATGTTTCTAATTGCAGGTTATAAACTTGGCTTAAAAACCAGACCTTTGATTTTTATAAAGGTTAATTATTAACATGGCATATTTCATATGCCATGTTTACTAAGCATTAAGCTTAGGGAAAACACATTGTAATAAGGCTTTAAGCCTATGGTTTAAACGTTGCATACTCTATGTTCTACTTGGCACATGGTGTAAAGACTTTGGGTCGGTGCATGATATAATGTATGGATTATACATTACACTAAACATTGATATACATAATACCTTGTAATGTGATTTGGGGTGGCGCGTTTATAACATATGGTTGAACCTTATGCTACATGGGGTTTAAGACTTTCATGGAGACCAATGAATATGAATCGTTGCAACTATGGAAATGTGGGTTTTGGCCTTTGATAATGGACACTAGGCTGGTTCCATTAATGTGCCTTGGTTTTCATGGCATCCCAAGCTTAGGGCTTGGCTCACGATTGACTTGGGTCATTTTGTTTTGCTTGCTGAAGGTTTGGTTATGGCTCTGCGTTGTGAATGGAGGCTACGGCTTAGTTGATAGAGGTAAGTCTGCACTGTGGCTCTTATATCATCGTGGTATTGTTTTATGGCTTGATGTATTTCATACTTCTCAACAATCATTGTTTGGGTTGTGGTTGCAGGTGACAGCGCGACGTGGAGATGTTGGAATGGTTCGAGATTTGCTGCCAGTCCGAGGATGAAACAACAATGGTGCACGGTAAGCCTCCATGACAAGTCTACACTTGTCATCTCTCGGTCTTATGGCAGGATTGAGCTTTCACTTCGTGGTTGGGTTGGGAGTTTTACTGTGGGGTTTTGATTTGCCTTTAGGCCTGCGTTACCAGACTTGGGTTTTTAAATGTTAGCATGGCGTTGTTGGTCGTGGAGCAAACTTGTGCTCTCACAGGCTCTATGTATTTAATTTTGTTTATGTAAATCATATTATGGATTTGGGGCTTATAAGTCATGGGATGCACCATTCCTTGCAATGGTGCCATAGCCCATGGCATGCCTATGTGGTCTTGACTGCGATAATAGAATTACTGTGTAAAGATATGTTGTGTTTATAAAATGGCAATGGTTATTCCATTATTGTATGTGGGTGGAATTTATGTTGTGTTATTTACTGTGGGTTAAAAGAGGCAAACGCATTTGTTTATGGACTGTGTATTTAAGTGTTTTACTTAGCCGTAAACGTTAACAGCGTTTGGGTTGAGGCCTTATCATGAGTGGCATTGGCTCTTCCTAGGATTGATGCGATATTTTAGTTGGTTGCAATCCTTTACTGTTTCGATTTAATTGATGGATTATGGACGGTGGAGAAATCATGAGGGTGAACCCACAATGGTTCTCGTTTTTGTAGGTGAAATCATTGACAGTGCTAGTTTGTTGTTTATATATATACTGTGTAATTTATTTTATAAGTCGTGGCTTATGTAGATACTGTGCATATCTTAAGGGGTTGTTTAATTTACCATTATCATTTTCTTATGGTGTAATGTGGACTATGGAAGAACCTGGGTATAACCCAGAATGGCCTTCATCATTGTATGTTGACTATAAAAAGGGATTGTGTGTCTTAAATAACTTGGTCGTGGCCATGCTATAGCGTTGGGAAGAAGCTAAGGTCTTACGACCTTGCTGTAGCGAATGTATTTGATTTAATATTTTAAGCCAGCATATATCTTGTGTATAGCGTGGCCGATGTTAATGTAAACAAAACCCTCAGGGTTCAACTCTGTTCGTGTTTTGATGTAACGCGTTGTATTTTTGATGTGGATGTGAATTGGGGATTGTATGCCCACATGTTTCGATTCCTGTTCACTATTGTAAATACCTTGGACTTAGTGAGATTTCGATATGGTTTATAAATGGAAATCGATTCCTGTGTATGAAATTATATTGTGTTTAAATTTGTTATATGGAATGGCCGCATAGTTATGTAATTGATTGTTGTTTAAGTATTTATGTTATGGTGATTATTACAGCCTACGACTGGGTTTTGAATACCCACAGGGGTCGATGTCGTGACCTCTGTTTAAAATTACGGAGTTCTTTAATTTGTTTAAAATGTTTTACTTGGTTAATTTATAAGTAATAGTTATGAGCGATTTTAAATGGGATCTTCAAAACATTTGTGCATGTGATTATGATGTTATTTAATGGAACGATTTAGTAGTTAGCAGGTATTTAATGGTGCATACCTTGAAAGGTCTTAATGGTTTATTTATCTTAGATTTTAATGTAGAATAATTGTAGATAATATTTTGATTTGATTATGTTTGATGTATATATATGTTTATATATATACATAGTAGTTCAATTTGTAGATAGTACCTTAGGTTATCTTGATTGTAAGCTTATACATATATATATATTCACAACTTACTTCTAAGATTAATCTATTTAAATCTACAACATGTCTCTACTGACAAATGGAATATGTTAGTAGAGTATATAAAGATTAAATGAACAATAACAACAGGCATGAAGTAACCTAGTTTGTACATAACCTAGTTTCATCAGTAAAACTAATACTGGAATTAAAACTAGGGTGCAGAACCCTTGATGAACATTGGTAGATAAATTAAACTTTCAGAGGTAAACCAATAATTACACCCTGGATAAACCTGGCATAGAAAATCACTTACAGCCTAGGGTTAATATTTTAAAATACAAACCCTAGCAGATTTAAACAGATAAACATGTACATTGGGTTAGGAAGTGAAAATTAATCATTTATCTAACAAAGTTAGCATTTATTTTAGGAAAGTAGAATAGAGAGTCTAGGGCTTCATACCTATAACTTGAAGCTTTGTTAATGGCTGAACCTGCACACTCAAATAACCAGCATTAACAATTCAAAGCAGATCTGACCTCTGTTTTTGATGACCAAATCACTTGGGAACTACCACGTTCCACCCAACCATGAGTCGGAACCGTTCCTGGTTTTAATCCGGATCACCCCAAGCTGGACTCCAACATGCAAGTAGCTTAGAGCTCCTAATGTAGGGTTTCCTATCTGGTATATCAGATATAGATCAGTTCTCCTTTTTCCTTCAAGGAAAATGTTCTCCAAGAATTTCTTGAGAGAAAACAGGCAGAAAAATGACTCCTCTAATGATAGATTAGAACCCCAAGCCTTTCCTTGGCTTGAGTCTTTACAGACAGACTTTTTAGTCAAAGTGACAGTTAAATCAAGAAACCTTGCTTTCTTGATTTAACCCCTTTTAATTACTTTGGGTAATTATTAATATTTTAACTTAGGAACTTTCTACTAGTTCCTAATTAGACTTTTTAGGTTTTGGACTATTTATTATATTTACATAATAAATAATAATGGATGGATCTTTTTCTTTCTTTCTTTCATCATTAATATTATAAATATATTTAACTCTTTATACTTACCCTGTATAAAGTACATAATAATATAACACTTGTGAACATTTGTCTTTGGGCATCATATACCATGATCCCTAGACTTAATGACACTCCTTCATTAAGGTCAAGTAGGTAGATGGTTTAGGTCTACTAGGCTAGGCAACTCTAAACATCCCTGCATGTTGGATTTCCCTCGTATAACGTGGTAGTTCTTCGGTACTTGATGAGAATACAGAAATTTGAAATTTCATTTAATCACTTATAAATAAGTATGATGAGATCAATATTTTTCTTGAGTCATTTTCACTCGAAAGTTATTAAATTATTTTCAGTAACCCCTAGCACTTACCAGAGCCCATACTCAACACTTTAACAAGGAGTTACAATTCAGTGCAATTCCAAAGCTCTTTGCTCAACACTAGTGCTAGGATGTACTTGTACGATACACCTAGGGATACAATGGCCAAGGATCCGATGCTCCAGAGCTTATGCTTAACATCAACATGGAAGGCTCCAGGGCTTATGCCCAACACTTCCAATTATCTTTTCATGTGTTCCAGAGATTCTCGCTCAACACAAAACATATCATCAATCATGTACTTCAGGGTCCACGTCCAAGACAAACAAGCATATATATATATATATATCCTCAATAATTGGCTTACGCCCAATATATAAAACAAATCATCATGTTCATATGCAGTGGGGTCTTTGACCCAATATAAAAATAAAACATCAAGATAATCATCATAATCAATAAGCACATGCTTATAAGTGTTAGGTCCAAAATTCGGGATATTACAATCACAATTTTGTGTCTCAAGTTTGCAAACTTTTTTTAAAGTCTTGCTAGCATTTCATGTTAAATTTGTGTGTTGTATTGTGAAACTATCATTATGGTGTATCATTGATTGCATTTTGATAACTTTTAGTTGTTTTTTCAATGTTTCATAGTGTGGAAGTCATTGTATGTTTTTATGTTTGTTCCTCACTATTTTAGGGTTCATTTGTTTTGTTTTTGATGTTATTTATAATCATTTGTAGTTTTGCTAAATTTGATATACTTGTTTGTTGATTGGAACTGCTCATGTTTAGCACTCAATTTTGTTGCAATCATATTGATATGTCCACTTCACAATGCATTTCCTTTAATTATTGGTGGTATATGTCATTGTTGAATAACTCCCTTTGATTTTTTTTTTACAAAAACGGTTAAAATTTAATTAAAGACTGGCAAATGGGCTGCCAGGGCCTTACAAAGCAAATTCAAATTCACTCTTCTGATCTTCCTTTCCTGCTTGGATCCTTTACTACTGCTGATCTAGATGGTCTTCTTATCCTTAATGGATTGGGAAAAATGAGCTTCCTCCATTGACAATAAGCTGGTTTTTGTTTAGAAGAGCACCCCGGTTGGCTTCGGCGTCCGCAAGATTGTTTAGATTCCTGAGCACATGCTGAGCCTTATAAATTCTGAAGTGAGAAAGGAGAAGGCTGACTTTCCTGAAGATTTGGCCAAGATGAATGTCCGAGGGGATCTTCTTGGTGTGAACCGCTTTAATTATCAGCTTGGAGTCTCCGAAAATATTAATCTTTTGGATGTTCAGCTTTCTTGCCTAGATTAGGCCCTGCCACAGCGCCAGAATTTCAGCTTGGTTGTTGGTAGCATGTCCTAGGCCCCATGCATAGGACAGGTGGATTTTTCGAGTAGATTCGTAAATAATACCGCCTCCTCCAGCTTTCCCGGGGTTCCCTTTCGAGGCCCCGTCGAAGAAGAGACACCATTCATTTAGCACTGATCTCCATTTAATAAAGTCCATTTCAGCCAGTCTAATTTCCCAT
>LPNX010723351.1:697533-813197 GCA_001517045.1 Pseudotsuga menziesii
TTGGCAGAAATAGGCGATTTTCCTTGGAGAGAGGTCAACAACAGCTGCGCCTCAGGTTCCAGCTCGATTGGATATTCTCCCAGGTTCCATTTTACCCAGGATTTATTTTCATAATGATCCCAAAAGGAAATATCCCACAGCGTGCTGCAGCTGTTGCCAGTAAGCCATATTTGGATATTCCTTAGCTCGGTCAAGCTGATCAAAGGCTGATCTCCTGAAATAGAGTCATCCCAGATTCTTATATTTGCACCATTTCCAGGNATCCTTTACTACTGCTGATCTAGATGGTCTTCTTATCCTTAATGGATTGGGAAAAATGAGCTTCCTCCATTGACAATAAGCTGGTTTTTGTTTAGAAGAGCACCCCGGTTGGCTTCGGCGTCCGCAAGATTGTTTAGATTCCTGAGCACATGCTGAGCCTTATAAATTCTGAAGTGAGAAAGGAGAAGGCTGACTTTCCTGAAGATTTGGCCAAGATGAATGTCCGAGGGNGAAGTGATCCAGGACTTTTTTACAGAGCATGAAAATCGGAGAACCAGTCTGTCTTTTTGGAGGATTATCTAGACATCTTTTCCTGTTGCCTGTGAAGTATTTTTTCCGGAGGATCTGCTTGCTCTAGGTGTTCTTGCCAGAGATCAAATTCCAGAGGATTTTTCCACCCATGGCTAGATTTTGGGTGGCTACATCCCTGATCTGAAGGCCCCCTTCAGTCTTTGGCTTTTTTATCTTGTCCCAGCTGACAAGATGCAGCTTCTTTTCATTATTACGCCCCCCTTCCCAGAGGAAACGCCGGAGCAGCTCTTCGATCTTGTTCGTAATGGTTTTGGGAGCTAACAGAATAGAACACTGATAAATAGGAAGACTGGTGAGGACAGAGTTGATCAAGGATGCTCCCCAAGCTTGGATTTTGTCTTTGAGCTTGTCCAGAAGGGGCAACCAGTGGGAAACTTTAGGAGAGGCTTTGAAGATAGGGATGCCTAGATAGGTGAAGGTGTCCCAGAATGAGATGGCTTCCATGTCAAGGATCCTGGAGATGTTCAGCATTTCGAGAGGGGAGCAATTCCAACCATAAACCTTACTTTTGAGGAAGTTTATTTCACTTCCAGAGCTGTTCATGTAGTGGTCAAGTTCTGATTTGAAGTTCCTGGTTGTTCTGAGGTGGGCCACTCCCAGAAGCAGAGTGTCATCAGCAAACTGGGTGTGGTTTACATCCTTGACCTTGGGAGCAATTCTTATGTCGGAGAGAGCTCTGTTTTGGAGACTATTATTCAGCTGGAAGCTCAGAACAGAAGCCTAGATGACAAAGAGGACAAGGGAGAGGGGGCAGCCTTGCCTTAACCCTCTTGAAGCCTGGAAAAACTTGGTAGGCCGGCCATTAATCAGCGGAGCAATCCAGGGAGCTGATATGCAGGCTCTAACCCACTTAATAAAATTCTGATTGAACCCGAAGTTCCTCATGGCAGCAAAGAGGAAGTCATGCTTGACACGGTCAAAGGCACTGGCTAAGTCCAACTTGACTGCCATTCCTTTCTATTTATTCCTATAGCTGGTATGAATGGCCTCTTGGACTAATATTATATTGTCTAGGATCTGTCTGCCTCTGACAAACCCACCTTGGTTTTCCGGAATCAGTTTTGGCAGAATTTTTTTGAGTCTGTTGGCCATTATTTTGGTTGTGATTTTGTAACCAGTATTGCACAGGGAGATTGGCCGGAACCGATTGAAAGTCCTGGCCCCTTTTTCTTTTGGAATGAGGGCCAGGAAAGAGGAGTTTGTGCTGCCTCCCAGTTTGGAGCAGATATGACTCTTCTTGATCATTCTGTACAAGTCCCTTTTGATTATGTCCCAGCAAGAGACATAGAACCGGGCTGTAAATCCATCCGGCCCGGGAGCTTTGTCAGGGTCCATGTTGAAGAGGGATTTTTTAATTTCACGGATACTCACAGGGTAGTTCAGCAGCTGGTTGTCCTCTTCACTTATCAGCTTTGGAATCTCTGTGAGGGGGTAGGAGTACGGATCCACCGGGTCCAGGTCCGGGGCTGAGTAAAGCTTCTTGAAGAAGGAGTGGGCAGCCTCCTTGATGCCATTGGAATCCTTTATAATGTGGTCTTGCAGCTGAATCTCATTGATGGTGTTGTGGATTTTTCGAGCTTGGGCCTGCTTGTGAAAAAAAGTGGTGTTTTTGTCTCCAGCTTGAAGCCAGAGCGTTCTAGATTTGATTCTCCAATAGGTTTCCTCCTCTATGCACGCTTTTTGGTACTTCCTTTGAAGATCTACTTCCCTGTTGAGCAAGTCAAGGGTGATAGGGGACTCTTCCATGGTCAGTTGGTGCTTTTCCAGAGCCTTCTGGCAGCTAATCCTTTCATCTGAAGGGGTTCTTAGAACTTTTGCCCAAGCTTTCAGATCAGCTTTGAGCCTTCTTAATTTTCCTTCCCAGACGAAGAAAGGAGACCCTTGAATCGGTTCATACCAGGATTTGTTCACAATGTCAAGGAAACCATCCTGATCTACCCATAAAGGACTGAAGCGAAAGGGGATGGGGCCTAACTGAACTTCAGGGAACAGGGTGAGCGAGATCGGTTTATGATCTGAGGTATAATGAGCGTGGATCTTGGAGGAAGCCATGAGGCCAAGGGTAAGGAAGGCGGAGTGAATGAGAAACCGGTCTAGGCGGGTAGCTATATGGCCAGGTCCAAACCTTTTGTTGGACCAGGTGAACTTTCCTCTATCTGGGGGGATGTCAACGAGGTCCCAATCCAGCATCACATCTTCCACCCACTCTCTGGCAGGATCCCGGACTATTGATCCCCCTTTTTTTTCTGCTAGGGCTAGGGTTACATTTAGATCTCCAGCTACAACAAGATTCTCAGGGTTATGCTGGTTAAGGAAGAAATTTAAAGAATCCCAGCACTCTTTTTTTTCCACAAGAGAGACAGGAACATACAGGTTGAAGATACTTACGTAGAGGCCGGAATCTTTATGGTACAGCTTGGTGAATAGCCAATGCGTGGTGCCTTCTTCTTCTACAAGGTAGAGCTTTGCGGAGTCCCAGAAAGTTGCCAAGCCTCCCGAGGCTCCTCTAGTGCTCACAGCCCTACCTGGGCCTTTCTTCCAAAACGAGTTCCTTGCACGGAGGAGAGCTTCTTCCTCCATTTTCGTCTCCTGGATTAGGAGGACTTTCGGCCTCAATACTCTTACTAGATATCTTATTGCTTCTTCTTTTAGGGGGGTGCCGAGTCCTCTGCAGTTCCAGGAGACGTATTGCATTATTTACCTGTTTGAGGGGGATGGCCCCCTTTCGGGGTCTTCCCAATCTTCAACCCGGATCTGGTGTTCATCATTTCTGGAATGGTGTGCTGTGAGCCTTGAGCTACATCCTTATAGGACTGTTCTTCCCTTCTTTTCTTTTCAGGTTTCCGTCCCCGCTTTGGTTGATTTGGAGAGATGGACGGGCTGCTTGCTTCAGTATCACCCTCATCCGAGGAATCAGCTCCTGTTTCCGAGCCCAGGCTGGAGTGATCCTTTGGTAGACTGGAGGCAGACCGGTGGAGGCCAGAATCCCTTGGGCTATGTGACCCTGGGACTTCACCAGCTTCTGTTCCATGTGCAGGGTTTTGGACCTCAATGGAAGTTTCTTGAGGGTTGGGCGCTGGATTGCCTTTCTTCGATGGTTCTTGGATTGTTTTCTCCTTATTTTTGGTGTTGCTGGAGGTTTTCCCTCTCTTTTCTTTCTGCCATCCTTCCGCATCTTCTTTTTCAGCAGCGAGTTTGGGGCAGTATATTTGGAAGTGACCGTGCTCTTGACAGTTCCTGCATTTGAAGGGTAAGTGTTCGTAGTCCAATTTCTGGTAGTGAGTCCAGGATCCAACTGTGAGTTTTACTGCTTCAGGTAGGTCGGCTTCCAGATCCACTTCAACACAGATTCTGGCGCATGAATATTGTCCTTTGTTGTCAGCTTTATCAATGAAATGGCCGATTCCGTTCCCTATTCTCTTCAGGGTATCAAAATCCCAGCAATGCATTGGGAGATTGGGAAGCCTGACCCACACAGGCACCTCTTTGGGGAGATCTATCGCGGGGTCAAAGTCTGGCATCCATTTGTTCAGGTATAGGCCTTGCGTTCCCATGAAATAGGGTCCATTCCTGAAGACTAAATCCCGATCTTCTTCAGAGATGAATTCGAACACGAAAAACCCTCTTCCGACGGGGTAGCAGGTTACACCTTGTTTCAGATTGGGCTTCCAGTTCCTCTGGATCCAGTCATTTGTGGTCTTGGCTGAAGGCCATAACCCCATGAACTGGCCCACCAGGCCTCGTTTAGCCAGTGCCAGGGCTGTTTTCATTGGCTTTTCTTCAGGAAGGGCAATTTCGGGGATTTCCTCCAGCTTCTTAATGAAGTTTGGGATGACCGGGGGAGAAAGCTTTTTTCCTCTGCTCTGGAGGAGCCTTCTGAAGGCATCCTCATCCGAGATTGAAGGGGGGGGGGGCGTCCTCCCCTCCCCCAGGCACTTCCATGTCCACACAACGAGCCTCAGCTCGTGCTTGAGACCAGAACGAGCCCTAGCTCGTGATGACCAGCCCTCACGCGCTGCCTCACGCGCTCTCCCAAAAAAATGTATTAATTGCAATTTTTTTTGAATAACTCCCTTTGATTAGTGGGTGTGTGTTTGTCATTATTTAAATTTTTTCCTTTGATTTTTGGTGGTGTACATGCGTCATTGATGAAGTACTTTTAATTTTTGGTGGTGTGTGTGTAATATTGAGAGTACTTTACAAGAAGATGTGTAAAATTCGTTGATACATGTAGCCTAGAATTTTATTTTCATGTTTGAACTGTGGATAGTAAATAGTAAATAGTAAAGATAATAAATACATGAGTTGTATAGTTATTACATATTTGAGAGGGTTTTGATAACTATTTTTGTTCTAACAAGATGATATATCAATATTTATGAAAATATATGTGAAGTTGTCTCAATTCACACATTAGGACAATTGCATACACCGCGATGAATATCAATTGAATGGATATATTGGTTCAATATCTATTCTCAAGATTAGTTAAAATTTATATTGTTTGTTTTCTACTTGAAAAAAAAAGAAATTAATTCATTGAATGAGTTTTCTTTCTTTCAAGTGCCATATGACTTGGATTGGTGTTTAATTCCTAGATAGGTCATGGTTTTGATTGTTATGATAAAGATATTGCAAAACATTATATCGTGATTAATATTTTGTGTTTGGTTCTTGTTTCGAATATGTGCACTGGAAATATATTTTGCAAGTTGCATTCCCAGTTAGGATTCCAAAGAATACAATGATGCAAGACTTGCCTACAATGCATATAGCTTAGGTATAAATTCAAAAATTTTCCAATGCTTGTCAAAAGTGATGTGTCCATTTCTTGTTAGTACGCAAAAACACTAGGGGAATTCCATAGCATATAGAGCCCTTAGGTTGATCTCATCGTCTAACAAAGGCCAAAACAACTTAATGTATGTATCGATCAACCACTTTTTCCATAATATGGAACGGTTCACATAATCCAATCTTATCTACAAGGTGAACAAGGTAATGCTTCTGTGCATTGACTATTTTTGGGAAAAAATGCCTTTGCATGTCATGTTAAAATGGCATGTTTCTTTGAATATTGTATTGTCCATACGTAGAGCCTTGGAAGAATAGAACCACATGCATATTCAGGTGTGTAACATAAAGTATTATTGTGAATTGATTAATGTGTTGAATACATTTTCACTACAGTGCTTGTTTGATAAATGCTCAAATCTATACATTACCCACAAATCTTGCTCAAATGGTAGATATTTAAGTAACCTTGATATTGAAAGTGATTCAATGTCCAAGGACAATTCATAGTGGAACATGTTTATTTATTTTTGTAGAAAGACTTATAACATGTAAATAAATTACAACCATGGGGAATATTACATTTTGTTAGTTTCTATCAAAGAATTGTGTTAATAGTATGTTTTAAGTCCAATCATGTCACCTCATTTTGTAAGTACATCTTAAATTGGAAATAAATGTTGTGGGAATTAACTTAATATTTGACAACTTCTTGTATATACATTTCTCCTGCTTAATTAAACTCGAAAGAATTTAGCATGTTCACTTTTATCTGATGTATGTCATAGATTCTTCAAAAAAGAAACGGTTAAAGGATTTATTTTAAAAGGGATAAGAAAATCCTTAGCAACCATAGAAGAATATTACAAGTTCATTATAAAATTTCTTGTTTAGGTTCATGGCCTTCAAAATTTCCTCAGCCATTGGTGTCCATTCAAAAATTGATCTAGACATATGTGTTGGCTCCTATAACATCTAATATAATTGTCCTAATAATAAAACATAAGAAAAAAACATGAATAAGCCAAACACTAAATGGGCACATGGAACCTCAAACAATCTGAGTCTCCTCCTTGTACTCCTTAATAGAGGAACAAGGATCATCAATCTTGACCAAAGTCATTCGTTGCATAGTGTCTAATTCCATTGCATTCGAATTGGAGAAGTCCCCAACACTTGAGTGCCTTCCAAATGGGATCTCTTGAATGTAGGTTTGATGTTATTCTTGATCCAAATATAATTGTGTTAGTTTCTTTCCTTGTTATTCTACCTTACTGTCCATCCTCTCATGTATTTTTCCTTGATCTCCATTTACCAACTCATGCACTCCATCATTTGTTGAATTCGGTCCAATTACTCTTCAATTTTCTGCACTATCTTCCTTAATCCCCAAATCCCCCCCCCCCACAACGTGTTGTAGAGCCTTCATCCCTCCTTGGTCACTCTCCATCATGCTCTTGAACCCAGGGAAGAACCCCCCAACTTCACTATCTACCACAAGGTATTGCATTCCCTTCATCGGCCACCAAATTGTGCCCAACAATTTCCTCACCCATTGAAATGCCAATTTTTTGAATGCAACCACCACAATGGAAAAACCAAGTCAAGGGAGGATTCCCTTGTCATCCCGCCACATACCAAACTCAACCTCCATTCTACAATTCACTTCTTTTAAGCATAAACCCACACAATCTGTAGAGTTCTCACCGCTTACCACTTTGCAACAAGCACTGTGTCGTAGAAGGATAACAATATCCACCCTAAACGAGTTTCCATGAAAATGTCAAAATCCATCCCTACACTTGAATTTATCCCATCAACACCCACCATCTCCAAATTCACCTTCATAATGTTTCTTTCACTAAGGAGAGATGGAAAGATCAGATGAGACAGAAGCACACAGGGAAATGATGCTTTGAGGGTGGGAATTAAATTGCAAAATATTGGTAGCCATCTTGGATAATTCACAAACATGTGCCTCTCTTGTCCCATACAAACTTTGTGGATTGAAATTTTGTTTGAATTTTCACTAAACTTAAATCACCCTATTCGCATGGAAATGTGTAAGGAGACCCAAATTGATGCCTTCACCATGCACTATGGAATCCACTTTTGCTGCAACAGATAATTGTTTTGCACCATTATTCCTTTTCCTAAGAGGGAGGCTTCATTGGCTAATCAATCGATTAAGTTGGTGTTGCATCAATGAATATGTTAATAAGAGAGATCATTGATGTGTTGAAATTTATGCTCCATTCTGGTTATAATATGAGTTTGATCCATCTAAGGCTGAAAAAGGCCATTGCAGAGTCGTTTGATATCGAAAAGAGAGTCCCCAAATACCATTAGATGGGTTATCATCATTGATGGTATCATCTGCGATCCACTATTTATGACATGTGTATCGACAAAGTTATTTGTGGTACATCTGAGCCCCCAAGAAAATCGGATCACTTCTTTTCCTCTAGGGTCAAAGAGAACATCTCTCGTTCTTGACACCCATTCCTCAAATTTTATTTATTAAAAACACTTTCTAACAACATGTATTAACAAATTGGACCTCATTCTCAATGTGAAACATCTTCCTCCAATGTTCTTCCACAGTTTTGTAGTGTGTATACTATTAAACATGTAAGCTACTCATCTAATTTGTAGAAGATTGAAAGCAATTTTATTGAAACGTATTAATTTAATTTTGATAAACATAATTGGAAAAACATTTACATGCACGCATACAAAATAATTAATAGGAAATAATTAATAGATTTGTTGTAAGTCAATTTTCATTACCTAAGAGTAATTCTATGTGGTTTCATTCTTCAAATACTTGATAGGCATGGCCCCATCAAGAGAATGGCTATACCCATAAGAAAACCTCCATAAAGTCAGTTGAGTATTTAGAAATACAGTTTTGTTCTTGAATGGACATGCATACCAAGCCCTCAATGTAACCTTGCAAATATACCATTATCATGATAATTTGTGAAAAAAAAAGTATAAAATATAAATATAAATGTTCAATAATACATTGGATGAAAAGTACCACAACCAAGGTCACTCTGGATCATCTATAAAAATTTACCGTGAAATTAAACACTTCAATGAGTCAAGAAACAACATGCATAGTGATTTTAGTGCATAGATATTGGAGTGCATTGCTTATATGTTCAAGATATACATGCATGAAACTAACTTGATACTTATGGATTTGAATAGAACAATTGATATTAGCTAGATATGCACCATACATTTAATTATAATTATTAGTAATTTACTCCCATAAAAATTCTTGAAAAGAATTAGACAAACTTTGCACGAATATTTTAACCTAAAAACATTTTTATCTGTATGTTGGGATTTGTATGAGACTGTTAAATCCAAAATCTTAGGTCCTAAAATACATCCTTTTATAGAAGTTTTTTTTTCGGATTTTTGGGTGTAGTTTACCAATGAAAATCATGAACCAAAGGATGCCCATACTATCCTAGCTTGGAGACAATCCATGGGTTGTTTGGTCAATGCAAACAAATTGAAATAAAATGGCCATCAATAGTTGTGTTCTACTTAATAGAACCAAATCATGGGATTTAGTATAGACCTGCAATTTTGCTCAGCAAAATCGAGATGGAATGTGAGCCACAAAAGAAAATTAAAATAAGCTAAGAGCGCCCCTATATTTGAAAGCTATAGCCCAGCTTAGAATGGTGATGGATTAAAACCTCAAGAAGATAACATATAGCATGTTTACGGTGTTTAATTTATGTTTATGCTTATTGCGTCGAAGAGGCACCTTCTACATCCCAGTAGGGGGAGATGTGTAGCTCTTGTTGTGCTCATCCTAGAGTTGACACGTGTCCTTTATAAAAAATAATAAAATATTATAAAATATAACATTTTGGCTCAAAATAGATTTAAAATATTTATAAAGGCATATATAAAACTACCTAAATTATATAAATTAAAACTATAAACATTGCATTATACACTTCAACATTTCCACTTTAAAAGGGGTTTACAGCTCAAAATATTTGATTCCTCCTTGGTAGATCTTTTGTAGATGGATCTGTGTTGGTTTAGCATGAACTAACATGTCCTTGATTATGCTATAAAGATTACAAGATATATCCTTGATTGTTATTCATAATATAACTGTTTATTCATAGGTTTATTAGCTAAACCACCAAAAACATTATCAGTAGTCTATGATTACATATGTTAATAGTGGGGTGTATTTCTTTGAGTTAGAATATTGGATAAAGAAGATCTCAAACCATCATGTCGTTGGTTACTATGTACAGCAATTTTTCCATTCTAAAGGATCGATGGGTGAAGGATTAAGTCATGAAATTTATTTAGACAATAATTCAAGTGAAATTGTAGTATAAAACATGCTAATTTTCCCTTTTGCAAAAACGTTTGGGTGGTTTCTAGTGATTGTCATATCGCCCTAAATTTTAATGTGAACCAAAATTTATATAAGACTTTGAATAAATATAGTTTTGTATAGTATTCTTATTAGCTTTTCTCCTAGTTATCAAAGATTTGGGGAATGCAAATGCTACTACGTAGAGATATCCATATTTCTTTCTATATATATATGTGTGTGTGTGAGTGGATTTGTAGTATACTTTTGTTGTATACATTGAAGTGGTTTGTAGATGTATTTGGAACCACAAACAATAGTACAAACTTAGAATCTGGAAGCCTGGTAAGGAACGGTTTTGACATTGGCAATATAATGCCTAGAATTTGGATATTTTCCCTAGTGTTTGTTGACCTAGAAATAAGATAACTAATATATTATATGATATTTCTTCAAAGTTGATTGTTCAACATTAAACGAGTTGTTCTTTCAATTCTTGAGAGAAAAACAGATTGATTTCCTGAGACTTGTAGTGAATTGGATTACCAAGGATTTCCTAGCATCCATATGTCTGTAGAGAGTTACAAAAAAATGAAAAATGATGAAACAAGTAACCCAAAAAATAATTGGCTTCACCATTCCCTAAATTATAGGTCATTAAACCTTGCTCATCTTGGTAAATGTGTTCCTGAGGTATATACTTGGCTTCAATTTTTTGTTCATATCTTTGTAATTGTCGACAAGTATATCCTAATGTGAAATTTCCGTGATTAATTAATGTACTTGCTCATGGGAAAATATTATTTAAGTATGCTCTCCAAAAATTGTTTACTATTTTCATTTTAAAACCAAGTGTTTGATTTGTTGCCAAAAACCAATTATCAGCAGTAACATGTTGTTTGATTTATTGAGAAAACCAATTATCAGCAGTAACATGTTGTTTGATTTGTTGTAGATATGGATTTTTGCAGACAAGTAGTGGAATTAATCCCATGAAAGGATTGAATATTGATACTTGCAAAGGCCAAACACTACGAGGAAGAAATCCTAGCTATATATATAACATATTTGAATATATAATTGAAATGGTTATGATTATATCACATGGTAAATGTATGTATATATGATACAGGTGAGATGAGATGGTTGCTGAAACTAAAAGACTAGGAGATGATTATATTATATTGAAAATTGTTGCATTCTTCTTGCACACGAAATCCTTGGCAAGATGGATCGCTCGAGGGACTACATAGCAGTGAAGGGAATGTCTGTAATACCCTAAATTTTGTCTTGAAATGTATTTAATCAAAATTATGTAATGATGTAAATATGGTAGAATGGATTCCTAGTGTGAAGCTCAAGGCCAAGGCTCACCTAGTGAATGGCTAGGCATGTATGATGTATTTATTTTTATTGGACCTTATGATTGGATTATCATGGCAATTCGAAATGTATGTAAATATTATGTTAAAATATATTAAAATGGTCCAAGATGGTCATCAAAATATCACTAGCGGGGCTATGATTCCACCTGAGGGGAAGAGGAAAGGGGACCTATGGGAAACTGAATCCTATGTTACCAAGTGTCAAATTTAGAACTCATACAAATTTTGTGATTTGCTTTAAATGAGCCAATCGTCTTCTCTTTACCATTAAACAAAATCATTGAATGCATGTGTGAGGTTGGTGGGAAAAGTCAGTTCACGCAGTTATTGAAGCATGGGGGTTGTGACAATAATGTCAGTTGCTAGTAGTCCTTTTCTTCTATGGTCAAAATTTATGTCAATTGACTTTTCACCATCATTTCATATCCCTTGGAGTAAACACTCTTTCGATCATTCTCTCATGTAAAATTTTACACTGTGTAGAGTTTCCTATTGTTGTTTATGATCATTACTAGACAATGTTTAACTCATAAATTTGAATTTAGGGACAGAGTTGCAAATTTGAAGGGAAAATAGATGGTTGTAGGTAAGAAAAGAGGTTTGGAAAGATAGGAACCTTTACTCATTGAGTTCTACTTTTGTATTCTTGAGAGTCCATGAATTAATATTGCAGGAGGTTCTCCAATAGTATACAACCGGATGGACTCTCATTGCACAAATTGGTGAGAACTGTAAGGGTTGGATTTTCCTTAGGGAACTATGGATCAGTGAAGAGAATTGAATTCCTTGTGTTGTGTGGGGAAATTGCAAGAAGTGCCATGGTTGTGATGACTTAGTGATATAGAGCTCTGGATGAGTTTTTGGCTAAGCTTATTGAGTAGAACGAGCTTTGGCTTGAGTAGAGAATCTTGTAGGTGTTTCATTTTCCTTGGTGGCTTCATGGTATAGCTTGGGGTGGCCTCTCAATAGAAAGAGTATATGCTAGATAGAGTGCCTACATTGGGTGGAAAATCACTCTTACACAATAAGTTGTTTGGATATTCTTTGTTTAAAGATAAGTATTCTTTTATATTTGAATTTGCAATGTTTTAATTGATGCTTGTAATGATTAAGATTTTAATTGCATCCTATGTGTGTGTGGATTTAGTTTATTTCTGCTATGTGTTTTTATTTACATATCTACACATGCATTTTAGACGTTATAAATCCGTAGCTACGGTTATGGGGAAAAATTTAGAGGCCTTGATTTTGTTAATGTCCCTTTGCTAATCGGATTGTTGGATGGGGATGTTATAAGGTCCGAGCCTTAAAGATGAGAGTGGAAAGGAAGAGAAAACAATAAACTTAATCTCACAGTGGAATCCATATGAAGCTGGAGCTTATTCACGAAGATAAGTATTAATGCATACTTTTAATGTTATGAGTTATGAATAAATACTTCCATTGTGAATTGGAATTTCCATGAATGGAATCCTTATTGCATAAAAGTTATAAAATGCATATTTATATTGTTGAGTTGTTGTAGGGATATGAAGGTATACCATGACATGAGAAGATTGTTTAGAACAGCAAGCAAACAACGCATATTTTAGTAGGGAAAAATAAAATGAGATCCAAGACAAATTGCAAGAAGAAAGAGGACGTCGCTTTAGCATAGAAATATAATACCCCAGTTGTGAATATGAATGTAATTATGATTTATTACTATGTTGTACATACTATTTTTTGCATCGAGGGCGATGCAATACATTAAAGGGGTGGGTAATGTAATACCCCAATTGTGAAACCCCAAATGTAACAACCATGATAGTCAGAGGTTGATTGTCCATTTATATAGTGTTGTGGGGAGTATTCTTACCCAAGTACATTCCAGTATATAGACAAAAAAAATTCTTATAAGTTCGTGTGTTGCATCATTAGACAAGTTGAGAGGTTTCAATGCTAAAACCTTACGTGAGAAACAACTCTTTAGTGGAGAGGTAGCATGTGTAATCTGAGTGCTGTAATTTGAGGGTTCCTTCTTGTAATTGGCATGCTTATTCAGCAAGGGATTCTGCAGTGGAGTTGTGCTCATGGTAAATATTCCTAAAAGTGATGTCAGTGAAGTCCCTAGAGAGCATGAGGATCCTTTACAAGATGCATATCAAAACCATATTTGTTCATGAGCTTTCATTATTTATCCAATCTACGACCAGTTTTGAATACGAGAGTATCACTAGTTGGTTTATGGTGTTCACCCTTTCTAAGATGATTGTTGTGAGGACACTTTATAGTTTGGCATAGTTGTTGGTGTTTTTCCTAGTGCCTCATTTGTAGTTGGGATAACTTGATTTATATGAACTTTCATAGACACCGCGAAAGGGAATGCATTCTTAATCCTATACATAGTCGTTATCAATGTTGGAGTGTTATTAAATATATCTTTGTTCCTAGTGTTCTATATCCCCCATGTGACTATCAAAGGGACCTAGAAATAGTCTTGATTGGCACAATTTTTTTTCCATAAGTTCCAAGCCTCAACTAGTGTTTTTCCTTCCTATGAAGTCCATGTCTCAGGCCCCATCTCCCTTGAGAGCTTCCAAACCTCCTAAGTAAAAGGGAAATTGACAAATATATGAGAAACAATCTCCTCATTATTTTTGCATAAATAGAAAGATCTAGGACCATGATGACCTTGTTTTAGTAAATTTTCCTATGTGAGAATTTTGTTGCCAAGTGCGACCTACAGGAAAATCTTTGATTTTGAAGGGGCTACGAGCTTCCACAATTTTCCCAACCTCCATTGGATGTTGGTTTGTCATCATTTTATAAAACTTTCTAACCCATCTTGACTTGATAAGTGCCTCCTGCAAGGTTTTTAATATAGGTTAAGGAGTTTGGATCCTCAGATATTGTGATGTGACTTATTTTTAATCCAGAGATGACATGTTCCACAAATATTTTGTGTTGATCACCAGTATGGGGTCCATGCAGATGTTTGATTCTCTTCATATATATTAGATAAATGTTGGATATTTAAGGAGTGTAGAATAGGGAACACTTTTATGGGTAAAAGATCTTCATAATCAAGGCCAACTATGGGATACGCCTCTAACTGTTATATATTATATATCGAGAGGTCTTATACATAGGCATGGTGTCTAGGCGATCCGCCTCTCACTGTTATATATTATATATCGGAAGGTCTTATACATAGGCATGGTGTCTAGGCATGTAGAAAGGACCTAAGTGAATTTCCGAGACATTAATTTTAGTGTTATAAATTTAATGTGACTTTTTATTAATTGGTGAGTGATTTTTTTTTAATTCAGCAAGTGCAATTTGTCTCATCCATTGAGTTGGAAGATGAAGAGACAAAGTCAAATGGAATATGAAGAGACAAAGTCATTCTCTAATTTAATAAAAAGAGAATTCTAGGATAGTTTAGACATACATTTGTGAATGAGAGAGTTTTGAGGAGCTGAAGAGAAGAAGAGGGAGAGAGATTGCAGTAAGTAGGAAGGGCATAAATCCCAAGAAGAGGATATTGGGCACACTTCCCAAGAAATACGTACAACAAAGTTATGCACAAAATTCAAGGCAAATGACCGTACAAGTTGATTGTTCACAACATAGATCTTGAGGCAGCTTGTATTGTAGGAAATTGAGAGATAGGTTGTACAAACAAGGCACAAAAATTGAGGTACAATTTTATGGTTTTGAAACAATTTGTAGAGCTTGTACAAAGGTCTGTACAAGCTATATAATTTTGTTTGACACAAATTCAAGGTGGTCGTACAAGACGTATTGTTGTTTGGAATGGTTTTTTGAGTTTGGCATGTTTTCTAGTTGCATTAATAATTTATTGTTGTAAAATTCCATAATTTCTCCGTGTGCTGCATAATAAAAATTATCTCATTGATTGGTTTTCCCTTTGGGGTTTTTCTAGGGACATTGCCTAGAAAATCACTATATCAAACATGGGGTTCAATGGTCATTTTATGTTCATTTTGCACTACTAATTTTCAGTTCATAGCTCAATGTATTTCTACTCATAAATTTCAAATTCGAATTCTTTCAAATAATGTGCATTAATCTATGGTAAATAATTTATTGGATACATAAATCGGTTTTTGAGTTATCAAAATTTCAACATGGTATCAGAGTTGGGGCTCTAAATTTGAACGAAAAAAAGTATTTGACACATGGGAAGTAGGGGTAATGCTGATTTATTTCACCTAGTATATTTGGGCTTGTTATTAGTTGGTATATGAGTATGTATGTGACGTTTGGATTGCAGTTTGAAGATAGGATTGAGGATGCATCAAATTTCATCACGTGGAAGGAGACGGTCATTTTGTTGTTGAAGGAATTTGAGTTATGGGATATAACTAAGGAAGTTATCACGATTCTCACTAATCCTGATACATTGGATGGATATAACAAGAAGAATGTGAAGGAAAATATATTCTTCTTGATGTAGTGTGACCGAGAAAAACAATGCCTTTGGTATATGTGCAACTTTGATGAAGTTGTACTAGAGAAATAATCAAAACCAGAAAATGGTATTGACGGAGAAGCTGAGAGATCCTAAGATAGCCAAGACTGATAATGTTACACCATACCTTACTAAGATTTCACATGTATGTGATGAATTGGGTGTTGTTGGTGAGAAAGTGGATGATGCAGAGTTGGTTAGAATTGCCTCAAGAACAATTTCTCACAACCATGGTAGGAATTTGTGCATGTGATCGTTGCTAGAGAGAACATGCCGACATGAACTAGACTTTGGGACAATTTCATACAGTAGGAGCTTATAATTATCTCTAGCCCCATAGGGTAACACCATGGAGATGATGAGGAGAATGCTAATCTTACAGGGAAGAGCAAGCAGAGGCCCAAGAAAGGCCCTGGTGGTGGGTCTATCTTGAAAGGTGAACATAAGAAGAAAATGAGAAAAATGAAATGATTTGCTTATCACAAGACTAACCACTATGCAAGTTAATGTCCAAACAAAAAGAAGAAGGGCAAGGATGAGACACAAATAACACATTAGTTAATATTGATGACTTTGTGAAGAAGTTTGAGAAGGAATTTTCTTTGGTCTCTTGTCTTTCAGGTAGTGGTAATGCAGGGTTTGAGGACATTAGAGCATGGGTTGTGGAGAGTTGTTCACCTCACCATATGACAAGAATGAGGTCGATGTTCCTTAGTGTTTCGTAGATAGAATCAAACTATTATGCGGATAATGGAGTCGACACCATGCATCTAGTGAAGGGGGTTGGATGTGTGATATTCCAGCTAGAGTCAGGAGGATCTCTGGAGGTGGATGAGGTGTTATTTGTAACAAAGCTGAAGATTAGTTTGTTTTTAGTATCAACTTTAGAAGATGAGGGATATAACATGATGTTCTAGAGGGGACAAGTATTTATATATACATAGGGATCTAACCTGTACCTAGCAAGATTTCTTAGTGTTGGACATGGGATATCGTATAAGTTGTTGGGACAACCTATCATTGAGTCCAAGGGGATCTTGGATTTAGGGTCCATGCCAGTACTTGGGACACTTGGTTGTGAGGCTTCTTCCAATAATGTCAGGAGACTTAGTGGTATGAGATGACTCAAGTAGATGCTAAGGAGTTTGAGGAGACTCCTTGGAGCATGCTTTGTAGTAATCAGTCTTCATCTCAGGTTTCAGGGTAGGTAGCAGGACAAGATTTTGAATCAGAGGGAGTATCTACAACACACAATGTGATGGGATTGGAGACAGATACAGGTGGAGGAGGTGCCATAAGTACCTCCCTCTATAAGAGGGAGAAGTATATTTTATAGCTCGGGAGGTATTCTACATAGGTTTGGTGTCTAGTCATGTTGAAAGGACCTAAGTGACTTTACTTGACATTAATTATAGTGTTATAAAGTTAATGTCACTTTTTATTAATTGGTGAGTGAAAATGTTTTTTTTTTAATTCATTAAGTGCAATTTGTCTCATCCATTGACTTGGAAGATGAAGAGACAAATTCATTCTCTCATTTAATAAAAAGAGAATTCTAGGAGTGTTTAGACACACAATTGTGAATGAGAGAGTTTTGAGAAGTTGAAGAGAAGAATAAGGAGAGAGATTGCAACAAGGAGGGAGGGTGAAAATCCCAAGGAGAGGAGAGAGGGAACACTTCCTAAGAAATATGTACAACAAATTTTATGCACAGAAATGAAGGTAGAAAACCGTATAATATGATTGTTCACAACATGGATGTCATGGAAACTCATCCACTAGGAAAGCAAGGGATAGGATGTACAGACAGGGCACATAAATCCAGGTGTAATTTTCTGGTTTTGGGATCATCTATACGGATGGTCGTACAAAATGTATGATTTTGCTGGGCACAAAATTCAAGGTGGTCATACAAGACACACTATTGTTTGGAACAATTTTATGAGTTTGGCACATTTTTTAGGTGCATTAAATGTTGTGTTTTATTGTTGTAAAATTCTAGAATTTCTTTGTGAGCTGCATATTAAAATTTCTCTCTCATTGACTAGTTTTCCCTTCAGAGTTTTTCCAGGGGAATTTCCCAAAAAATCATTGTGTCAAACATGAGGTTGAATGGTTGTTTTCTATTCATTTTTCGCTGTTAATTTTTAGTTCATAGCTCAATGTATTTCTGCTCATAAATTTTAGATTTGAATGCATTCAAATTAATGTGCATTAATATGTGGTAAATAATTTATTGGAGACAAAAATTAGTTTTGGGGTTATCGAAATTTCAACACTAACATGATTGATTGTTCTTTCCCAGAATTCCATGCAAGATTATACCCTATGATGTGAAAAGCATTATTTATGGCCCTTCTTAATGAAGACCCTTTTATTTGGCAAGAATGAAGGGTTCACAACCAAGATATGATATTTAATGGAGCTAGGAGATTAGATGTATTTATGTATGATGCATTCATGCCAAGGACCTCATATGGTGATTAACATCCACAAACTTTTCATTGCTAGCACTTGTGAGAAGTAGGGAAAATTGTAATGACTAAAAATAAATTGGTTAATTCTTAAATCATTATCATTACCAATATTCAATTATTATAGGTGAAAGTTGTGATTCATTTATCAAAATAAATGAACAAACATAATTTAACCAGGAGCATATTTCTAACTAAATAAAAATAATTGTTTTCATAAAAATTTTAATGTCTAACTAGTTAATTTAAGGAAATAGCACTTACCTTCAAAATTTGTAGGAACTACTTGGAATTATTGAAGAACTTGCTTCCTTGAGAGTGTTGTTGTGATTTGGATCCCAACCAAGTACAATCCAACTGAAATCGAGGGTTCCACATACCACCCAGCAAACCCCTTACCTTAAAGTTGAGAACCCCCTAGCCTCAACTACTAGTAAGTTATGCCCTTAGTGTATTTCCCCATAGTCACAATTTTTCAGTTAAAACTCCTAGTAAAAACAATCGCATGGTAAATCCCCCTTGGATGCTCTCCCCCTCCACTTGGAATTCATGAAAATATTGTTTGCATGAATGCTAAGTGGTGTTTGCCACAAAATAACCCCATTATTTAGTTATTCATTTACTTTAATAAATTATTATTTTTTAATTCCATGTGAGCCTCAACTATCTTCTTAAATTATTATAAATTTGATCATTAATTTCAGTTTTTTTCATGTGGTTCACATCCTTGAGAATAGAGTTCCAGGATTACATCCATAGTATTAATTCAAGGGGGCACACCCGAATGGGCCTCGCCCTATCAGCTCCATTTTTGGGAGCCTAACCTCAAAGGACACAGAAAGTTGGATTCGTGAGAATTGTATCATTAAATTTAGTTTTTCTAATTTGTATTTTATTTAATAAGGTGCTTAACATCCTATATTGGAATTGCATTTTATTTCATTAAGATTAAGTATTTAATAGCATAAATTGGGCATTACATACTCCCCCCTTACGAGAATTTCGTCCCAAAATTGATTTAATTTACTAGAGACTAGTAAAGAACTTATAATTCGCATACCATTAAGTGATATGCACCTAGATAACTATTACTATTGTGCAGTTGAACAGGTTACTCGTGTGGACATCATGGGTAAGTATTCCACCTGCACTATTATTATAATATGTGAAAATATATATCCCTAGAATAATTACTTTGTTTAGGTTAAAATTCATAATTAATCATTTTAAATGGAACCAACATTTTATGGTGAGAAATTAACTTAAATTATTTATTTATTTATTTTCTCCAATTACCCAAAAAATATAATATACCCTACAATCCTCACACATCCTCTCCCCATAATCATACCATCTTATCAACCTCCTAACACCCTCAATAATTCTAATGGTCCTGCTCACCATGGCACAAGCCCTCTACTGCAATTAGTATAAGGGTCACTTAGCATGGTATGACCACAACAAGCATCAGAAGTCTCATCCTAGTAGCATACTTCTTTCCCTTTTCTAAATTCTGGCATCATGATAAGGATTAAGGCCTTTCGGTCTTCACTAGGATACATGCCCCAAGACCTCATTTGGTGGCACCATGCATCTCGAAGGGTTGTCCCAAAAACCAGGGATACTTTTAGGGGAGAATTTTAGCCCAGTGGGCTATTTTTCCATGTTTTTCTCCCAAAAAAGATTCGCCATTTTGCATTTTTCGCCCAATTTTGATGGGGTAAAATTTTTTCACCCTAAAAATTTCCAAATTATTATATAAACGATATAAAATCCTTGGAAATTAAAATATTTTTTGAAAAATGTCGCCAATCATTTTATAGTTGTCGTTTTAATAATTTGTAATATTCGCCAACATTTATACACTTTTAAATAAGTATGGTTCCTTAAAATAATCCCTACCAAAAACTCCCTCCACAGCTCTTGAGAGCCATGTTGGCTATCATGGGCAGACCCGGGTTTACTGTATTTTAACCAACAACACCCCTAGCTCACTGGCCCTTTCGGCGACAGACCATGAAGCGGCTTGAAGTCTCACCCGAAGTGATTCTAATGGGTTGGCCAAGGACTCAAGCATCTTGGACCAGGTTCTGTGGCAGCCTACTAGCGGCTCGCAGCTCTTCTAGCCGCGAGGCCTCTTTCTCTACGCGTCGCGCGATCCTTCTACTCGCGTCACATGATTTCCTCGTCTCGCAGCTCCTCTGACCGCGAGATCTCCCTCTATCTGTTGCGCGGTCCCTTTCTGCGTCGCGCAAATTCCACTGAATCGCGATGCCTCCAGCCTTATCACATCACCGTGCACCAGGCGACACGTAAATTCCTCTCCAACGCTAAGTCCTTAACCTACGGTATCGCGCACCGCAGCTCCTCTGCCAGTGCGGTATCGCCTCTCTGCGATATCCTACTCCTGTGGCTCAGCGCACTTAGCGTTGTACGTGTCGACTTGTAGGACTCAACACGCCAGACTGTTTAACACTGCGACTAGTGACTGTTCAAGCAAAGCATAAATGAATCTGCATACAACATGCCAAATACTTCAACTTATATCTATCCTTCTATATTATTATGAATTGAACAACACATTCATACATTCAACTGTAAACAAGGCTCATATAATAACTAACAGATGCAACAAATAAACACAACACATGAATCAATCGCATAACACTTGATTTTAACGTGGTTCACCTCCAGGATGGAAGTTACGTCCATAGAACTGTGTTTCTATTATAGTTCAGGGGAAGGTAAACACAGTTCTGCTACACCGCATATGTAGCTTGAGATCTTCTGGGTAACTCTGCACACAGCCTGGAGCCCTTCTCTCTTAGATCTCTTCTCTATCTCTATATTGTCTTTCTTACAATATACCCTTCCCTCTCTTTCAATCCCTGCGGATTGTTACAATACAAAATAATAGTAAGCTAACAGACTACTGATGATCTAACTAGCTGGATGACCTAAAATTCCCAAAAGGCCAACAACCTTTTACAATAAAAAATACATCCCTTTATAGGCGGCCTGAAGGTCTCGCCATTACAACACTGTGGGCCTGTCCCAACAGTAACCCAAACCCTAACTAGTGATAGTCAACGTATCTGTACTTTGAGGTAGCTGCTATCCGTCACACCATAACTCTCTGCAGTCTTCCATGCTTCTCGGCACTGATCATGGGTACTATGCACCGCTTCCCTTCACCACAGCTTCCTGCAGTCTTCCATGCTTCCCGACACTGATCATGGGTACTATGCATCGCTTCCCTTCACCACAGCTTCCTGCAGTCTTCCATGCTTCCCGGCACTGATCATGGGTACTATGTACCGCTTCCCTTTTCTGTCCTTCGTCTTCAATACCTTGGCCTCGTTGCTCCTTTTCCTTTATGAGGGTAGCTGAACCCTCCTGTCTTCCACCGCTGCCTTCAATGCAGTGGGTGAGCTCTCTCTTCTTGGGAACTTAGGTACCGTCATCTTCTTTGAATTCTCTGTCTTCTACGTCATGGTTTCCAGCTCTGTTCTGTAGCTAGAAACCTGCTACAGTGTCGTAGCTCTGCCTCTTATATCTCCGCCAAAACTGTCTATCCATCAAAATAGCAGCTTCTTCTGTAGCTGCGGGACCCTACTCCAACAGTCCCCTAACACTTACTTGTGGCTCTCCCTCGAGCCACTACCAGCGGGCTTCTCCTGCTGTAGCTTCTCCTTGGCTTCCTGCGAAGTCCGTTGCAACTTGTCGCGAAGTCCTACGACTTCCTTCTACATCACTTCGACATGCTCTCCTGCTGAGTCAAGCAAATCTTGACTAATACTGGCATCTTCTATTGCGTCAGTTTCCTCCCTGGTGGTGGTGAACTCCCTCACTTTCTTCTCAACCGTATCGACTAACTCAGTGATTTGCTCCTGGTAGGGTTGAAGCAGGTCATTGATGTGTATCTCCTTTGTTCTTAATCGCTGTGCTTCCTGCTGCAAGCGGTTCATCTCCTTTGTCTTCCTCATCTTCTGAAGAGCTGCTAAGCTCTTAATTTCTTCTTTCATTGCCGCCGTAGTATTCTCTAGCTGCTGAATATTTTGCTGGATTTCTACTTTCTCAGGCGGCTGATCCAAGTCTGACCATGTGTCCATCGCATCATTTAGTACTGACAGTGCATCGTCGATGCGAGACTGCATCTATGTGGAAGCGAGTCGAAAGGCCTCTACTGTCGCTTGCTTGTCTGCCTGGGAAGTGTCTCGTACACGAGCCTCAAGCTCATCGATCTGCGCTTTGTGGTCTTCCTCCATCTTGGCCGTTTCTTCTGCCATCCTGGCTACTGTTTCCTCCAGAGCCTTTGCTCTATCTGCAACTCTTCTTACCTTCTGTGGAAGAGGTAATGCGAACTCAATGTGACATTGGGGTAACTCCAATGCGATGCTTTGTAGAACTTAAGAAAGATCGTGTTCTCGTTATTCATATGTTTGTACTTCTCCTGCCTTTTTCTGAAAGTTGGTTGCGAGTGCTGCATTTTTCTGTATCAGCTGTGTATTTTCTTCATAAGTCGCAAGCTCTCTACCTCTTAGCTCTGTGCTCAGCTGCTACTAGACCATCTGCAACTGATCAATGTGAAAATATGTGAGGTTAACCTCAACAGGTTGCCTAAACTGTACTGGTGGATCCGTCATCGACGCAGGGAATCTGATGCTCCCTGGTGGAATCAAAACTGTGTTGAGACGACCCTTCACTAGGATCTCTTCACCAAAAATTGACTGTTTCAAAATTTCTCCTACTGGCGCCTTGCTCAACTGAGTGTGGATTATGGCAGTTTTCTCAATCAGTGTTTTCAACTCGCCTAGCTGCTGGTCTATGGCCCCCTGCATCTTGCCCTGCGATGCTTGCATCGGCTGAAATGTTGAAATGTGCCGCTCATTCTATCCCTTATTCTTACTGTGATTTTCTCATAGTCATCAGCTGTCAATTTAATCTCCCCACTTGGCTTTGTAACCTTTTTTTCTTCTTCATGGGATCCTCCTCTGATGTATCCTCTGTATCCTGTGTCTGGGTTTCTACTCTGTCTTTGCCCTTGTCTAGTGGGTCTGTCTGTGCAGTATCTGATGGTAGAGGTGTGGTATCTTCGTACTCTTGCTTCCATTGGGCGTCAAAGTATTTGATGATGCCTTTGATATCCTGCGCTGTCATCTTGAACCAGCCAGGGGCCCAATCATCCCTCTTAGTCCTCTTTGGTCTCAGGTGGATTCTATGGCGGTCTACCATAAAATTAAGCCGAGCATCATATGTGTCTACAACCTCCTTATTGATCCGTGGTACTTCTAGGACGACTTTCCTCAGCAGCGCATAGTATTCATAGAATACTATCGCATTGAGCTTTTTCTTTTCTGGGTGGCTAGTCTCCCACAGGTTTGTATAGCACACCCCTCTGGGCTCACCGCTTGCTAGCTGCCTAAATTGGGTATGGGGCGGTTCCTTCCACCCTACAAATGTACATAGTATAATCAACCATGAAAAATGAAAATGGTGGCTGGACTCATCCTGTGCCGCCAAACAATCTGCCTGAAACATATTTAACAAAAATAAAGACCAGTTGAAATGTTCCCCCTCTGCAACCTGTATAGCAAGTTTAATTACAGACCCTGTAACTTCCTTGGGCTGAACCTTAGTTAACAGTCTACCTGCAAGTAGACTAGCTATAAAGCTGAGTGTTTTGTCTGATATGCTTGCAATATCGTAATCCCGCCCTCCTCTCTGTAGTTGGTACTTGGTGACTAGGGTGGGTGGTAGCTTAGGTTCCTTGGTCTTTCCTGTTGTATCTATCGTCGGGTGTTGACCAGTCTTGGACAGTCCAGTGATGCGATGTATGAGGTCGAAATTCAGGTTGACCTTGTTACCAAGCCAAAGGTAACCTCCATGTAAACAAGAAAGCAAGATGCGCACCACAGCATTAACCTCTGCGCTGCGTCCGAAATGTGGTAGTCTCAACAGATTGAGCAGGCCTGAACGCTCAAGAATCTGAACATGGTCCATGGGAATATATTCGTCTGCACCTGTCCTTGGGTTCTTCTGAATTGTAAGGTACTGATCCGGCCGAAACTGGGGATATGTCTTAGCGTCGGTTAGGTTATAATCTATGAATCTAGCAACAACTGCATAACCTAATAGGTCTCCATCTTCCTTTACTCAAGAATCAATCTGTGGTATGGGGACAGGAAACTTACCACTCTTGGGAATTTTTACTTCTGGTGCATCTTCAGCTCGTGGCATAATGTAGTCTGCTGCAGTATGAACTTCTTCCTCCACGTCTGAACTGGCTTCTTCTACTATCTGAGAATGGCTCCTCGTCTGTGGCGGCTGTTTGGCCTGTGATGAACTTGTCTGGGAACCCTTAGGCGGTGTCGTCATAATACCTCTAAGGCCATCATGCTGAAACCTTCTCAAAATGTTTTCTAAAGGTTCCTCCTCTGGCAGAACCCACTTGGTGGAATATCCTAGGCGTGCAATGGCTTCAAACTCTGGGAATCACAACACTCTGTAGGTGAACTCTTCACAGGAAACTATTAACAGCTTACTCTATAGCTCTCGAGTTTCTGCAAGTGTAACCCTCTCGAATGAACAATTTTTGCTTTTATGCCAAAGGCAACAATCCCGGACGCAATGATCATCTAGACTGGACCCGTCGGTCGTAATAATTACATGGACGAGACCACACCCGTGATCCAATCCTTATTAAATGCTGAAATCCAATCACGTTTCCCACGAAGCGTGTGTGTACAGGCGTCGGTCTCGTCGAATATTTTCCAAATCTGGAAACTTAATTATGCTACTGCCAAATCTACGGTAAGGTATACCGGTCATTTCCTCATTAAATTCCTGCCAGAGGGCGACTTGACTGGCCCTCTGTCGGTTGCAAAACTGGGTACGTGGCACGGGGAAACATCGCATTGCTACGCTGTAACACCGCATCACCTGTGTGAACAAACAAGCGTTTTTTTTTTCAAGCCACTGATAACCTGCACAAAATGAACCAACCTTATACGATTCCTCATACTTGTAATACCTGCCGGTGTAGACTAGTTCCCGGTGCGATGCCTCCTTTCAACTACACTGGACATCTGCACCACCATACACTGGCTAAGCTAGGGCTGAGAGGTGGGGTGGCTATCACTATAGAGCTTAAGCCTACTGCCATTAATCAATGTGGGAAGAAGCTCCCCATTCAGCTGGATTGAGCTAAACGGTACCTCCCTCTGTAACTTGCTGTATCTGATATGGCCCCAGCCAATGCGTCTTGAACTTCCCTGGAAACTTAATGAATTTACTGTCATAGAGGAGTACTAGGTCTCCGATCTGGAAAGTCTTACTCTTAATGTGTCTGTCATGCCAAGATTTTTCTCGTGCCTTCTACACTTTCTGATGGAATTTGGCGATGAATCTATCTTCCTCTAAGGCAAGCAGCTGTGCTAGCCTTTCCTCCACTGTGTCTGTATCAGTCATCCCGGTAATCTGAGCGATTCTTAAACTGGGAAGAATATACTCCATAGGCATAAACGCCTCCTGTCCATACACCAAGCTGAAAGGTGTGTGTCTTGTAAGTTTCTTGCATGTGGTCCTATACGCCCATAATACAACGTTAAATCTGAGGTCCCAATCATTCCTTTGGCTGTTGCAGATCTTAGTAAGAGCGTTTTCTAAAATCTTATTAAAGGCCTCCACCGTACCGTTAGCCTATGGGTGGTAGGGAGTGCTCTTATGGTGCTGAATCTGGAATTCTTCTGTCAAGGCCTCAATGGTGCGGTTCAAGAAATGTGTGCCCTGGTCACTCATCAAAATTACGGGGCAGCCAAATCTACTAATGATGTTCTCAAAAAGGAATTGTGTGGCTGTAGCAGCATCACAATTTCTTACTGCTTTGGCCTCTGCCCATCTGGTGAGGTACTCTGTTCCAGTGATAATATATCTCGCGCCAGTGCACTTTCCTGGTGGGTTGATAGGACCCACAAAGTCTATAGCCCACTTGTCAAATGCGCGCAGCGTAACCTGCAGTCGCAGCGGCATTTCATCGCGTCGCGAGGGTTTTCCTACCCTCTGGCAGATATCGCAGCATCTACAAAAGTCATTGGTGTCCTTATGCAACGTAGGCCACCATAATCCTGCATCTAGGATTTTCTGCACAGTCGGCTTTCCTGCGAAATGACCTCCTGCGGTTCCTGAATGTGCCTCTCTGATAATAGCGTCTTTTTCATGTAGCATCACACATCTGTGCAAAACTTCATCTGGACCCAACTTGTATAGGTGTCCTACAAGCAGGGTGAAGTCTACTTCTTTAACAACCAACTACTTCTTTTGCTGCTTAGTAAACTCAACAGGCGCTAATCCTGTAGTGAGAAAGTGAATAATATCAGCATAGTAGTCATCTGCGATCTGAATAGAAAACAACTGCACATCTGGAAAATTGTCCTCTAGGTTACTTGGCTCTTCTTCCGAGTCTATCCACGACAGATGATCAGGTCCAGCATTCAATATTCCTGGTTTAACAATGATCTCAAAATCATACTCTTGAAAGAGGAGTAACCATCTGCAGATTCTCCCCCCTAACACTGGCTTATTGACCAGATACTTCAATGCGGAATGGTCAGTAAACATCTTGAATGAGGCACCCAATAGGTAGTGCCTGAACTTCTACAGCGAATACACCATAGCTAAGCCTTCTCTTTCTGTCGTGGTGTAGTTCTTTTCTGCTGTCGATAGCTTTCTACTGTAGTATGCGATAGGATGATCAATATCCCCCTCTCCTGGTTGCGTTAAGACAACCCCTAGTGTGATGCCAGATGCATCCACATGTACATGAAATGGCTTAGTCCAGTCTGGAAAGACTAGGATGGGCACTGTAACCAACTTTTCTTTAAGTGTTTCTAGACTCTGCTGACATTCCTCATTCCATAGGAATTTTACATCTTTCTTTAGCAATTTCTCCATTGGTGCTGTAATCTTTGCGTATCCCTTGATGAAAATTCTGTAATACCCGGTATGACCAAGTACTGTCCTCAGTTGCTTGACTGAGTTAGGTGCTGGAAGATTTACAATGATGGCAATATTTGTGGGATCTACCATCAAGCCTTGTCTGCACACAATGTGACCCAACAAAATACCAAATGGTGCACAAAATATACATTTCTTCAAGTTTAGAGAAATCTGGTACTGCCTACATTTCTCTAACATCAGTCTTAGATCTCCTATGTGCTTGTCAATTAGTCCAAATACAGTTCAATCATCAAAATATACTTCTAGAAACTTATGGATGTATTCTTTAAATACAGCATCTACTACTCTAGAAAATATAGCTGGTGCATTCTTAAGACCAAAGGGAATTACCGTATACTGGAATGAGCCCCATTCTATTGCAAAGGTGGTCTTGGATTGATCTTCTGGATGTATTCTAATCTGATGGTATCCTCAAAAGCCATCAGTGAAGGAGTAGACCTCTTGTCCTCCCACATTGTCTAATACCTCATCAGTGAACGGTGTCGGAAATGGATCGTGGAGCGATGCATCGTTGAGCTTGCGCAGATCGACACAGATCCTGATGTCTCCTTTGGTTTTATTCTCTTGTACGACCATGGGGATAACCCATTCACTTTCTTCTATCGGCTCAATGATGCCTACTACTAGCATCTTATCGATCTCATCCTTTACTTTTTCTTTGTAGTGCGGATTTAATCTCTATGGACGCTGTTTCACTGGTCTAGCATCTTCCTTCAATGGTATCCTCATGACTCCCAGGTCACCGACTATTCCCTTCATCTTTGTGAACTTGGTTGGAAATAGATCCTGATAGTCATGTAACAAGTCTGTAATCTGTCCGACTGTTTCATCGTTCCAATAGTCTCCAATAGAGGCAAACTTAGGTTCTGTGTCTGTGCCAATATTGATCTTTTTAATCTTGATAGGCTCTGTGATTGCTGGAGTTTCTAACTGTGGTCTCGCAACATCGTGAGTGCCTTCTGACTCTGGAATGTTGGTGTCGCAAGGATCCTCATCCTTCTCCTCTGGTTCAGATGCAAAATTATAACACTCTAACGCTTCTTTTAGTTGGATAGCCCACTCAGGTTGAGCTGACACTGATATGGTACAATCCTCAAATATCTTACTCTTTATTACTGGTAGGGCGTGATCAACACTTGGGTACTCAGATTCAAAAGCGAAGGTGAGTAGGAAGCTGTCTATCATAAGTGGCCATGTTGTTGTTCCCTTGCATAGTTCAGTCTCTGTATACCAGTTCCTTGGAACTGTATCCAAAGTATGAATGATTCGGTGAACCCATTCATCCTCGGGAATGTCCGACCAATTCTGTTCACATGTTTGAATGTGTGATCTGGGGTCAGTCTCTCCTGTGTATTTCTGCTGGACATACTCTCCGTCGATAGAAAATATGATCGCCATGAATCTCTTAATATCATCCCATGATGCGATACTCTCTTTATGTGTATACCACCATCTTGCATGTGTGGCTCGTATTGCAAGGTCCATAGCTGTGATCCTTTGTTCGAGATGGATCTGTTGTTCAAACTGGTCGAGAAAGTCTTGGATATCTGTTAGACCATGAAAGGATGGAATCTCATTGATCTCTGTGCCAATCCATTGCAGTGACTTAGTCAAGTACGCGCATTTGCGCGCTGAGACTTCGTGAAGTCTATTTTGCCAGTTCTCTAGACCAACATCTGAATCTGATGCGCATGAGCTGTCGCATCGCCAACTAATATTTCCTTCTGCGGTTGGATTAATGTAGTCGCTCTAGTTTGTGGTCATCTGATAGAGGCTCTCCATATTACGTGCCTCCTCCTCTACTCGGATAGGTTCAATATATCTAGGACCCTGAAAAGGATCCAATGGTGCGATGACCCGGATCTGCGCGTCCTCAAAGGTCATTTGTCTTCTCTTTAGGTCGATAACGACCATGTTACCGATCGCCCAATCAATTCCTAGCAATGCTGGATAGGGTCTACTATCGCCAATGATTTCTATAACTTCAAAGTCCACAAAGCTGCAAACTCCATCAATGTCAACTGGCACCTATGGTAACCGACCCAGGGGTGACACACGCTACTGATTAGCTAATATCAGATGGATAGGCGATCTTATTAACTTAGGGCTACCCATATGTTCCCATGTCTGCTTAGTCAGAACATTTACATCTGATACTAGATCTAGGATTACCTCATCCATTTCAAATTCTCCAACCTGCGCTGTGAGTTGCATTTCTCTTCCTATTCTTGTATGTCCTATAATATTATGAACAACACACTATGTACTGCTCATGGAAGAGGATGGATGAGACTGATCTATAATGCACTGAAGTTCCATGATAGATTGCTCATTTCTTACAAGTTTTAGACAACTACGCAGGAAGGAATGTACACTTCCTGTCATCTCATCCTCATCACATCTTCCCGATGTGGTAGCCTGCGATGTCTGTACAAGGCTATCGCCACAAGGTGCTTGCTGCGGTATGCCCCTAGACGGCGGTACCTGTGATCCTGATTGCGTAGGGTCATCAAAGAAAGCCTTAGCTTCCTGAAATGTCTGTTTGTTCTTCTTCAGGTCGAGTGGTGTTGATTTATTAGGAGCTCTGCGCACCCACTCATGTCCTATGTTCTTTTCCGTCTCCTGCGATGTCCCACTGGTAGAAACACCGCTACGAGTCACAATATTGACTCTTGGTTCTGGCTCTTCTTGCTCAGCAAAAATAAGCTGTATGTTCTGGTGTGTTGCTGGCTTAGGTTCTCTGATCTTAGCTATCAAGGTAGGACACTCCTCTATAGTATGATCATAATATTTACAGTAGTTACAAGTGGTAGTGGGGTTCTGACAGTCCCTAGCATAGTGTCCTACAACTCCGCAGTTGTAACAAGTAACTGGTCCACGACCACGGCCAAAACCTTCTCCTCTGCCGAAGCCTTCTCCTCATGCAAAGCCTCCTCCACGGCCTCGTCCTCTGAATCCTCCTCCACGGCCTCCATAAGCCGGATCATGTTGTGGTCCTGCTGCTAGACCCTGTGTCTCTGATTGGACTCTGTACAAGTCTTGCTTTGCTCCAACCATGAGATCATAGGCTCTGCAATCATGTTCATCATGGCCTACAGACTTGCAGAAGACGTAGTATAAGTTCTTAGGTGTCTGCACGTACTTCTGAAGTAGAGGGCACTGGTGAGGTAGATGTCCTCGTGTTTTGCATATTTCACACCACGGCCCGTGGGTCTGTGGTAAGGGGTTTGGAGCCCCTGTCGCTATATATTCTACAAAGACCGGATAATTGTCTTTACTATGGCCTTGTGATTTACATTTTACGCACCATATGTCTTGCGCAACCTCTTTCCCTTTCTTAAGTTCATGCAACTGTAATGTGAGATTAGCCAACTGGTTTTGTAAAGTTGCCATGCCTGTACTGCTCTCAGCTAGAGGTGAAGCCTCTAGTTTCATTGCCATCTCCAATGCGTCATCCTACGTCTGGAGTTTCTGTTGCATTAATGGCAGTCTAATGTGAGGGAGCAGTGCTGCAATAAACCATTCCTTATGCTACTCCGGCACGAACTCAAAACTGACTTGGTCGATAAGGGCTTTGAATTTCTGATCAAAGTCCCACACCGACTCTGTAGGTAACTGCTTGATGTCTTTGAGTTCTGTAATACAATGTGACTCAGACTTAGGTTTCTTAAAATCTTTGATCATGGTGGTCTTGACCTGGACAAGTGTCCTGGGTACTATGGTATACTTTATATACCATGTTAAGGCTCGGTCTCTTAGTGTGGTGACCAACTGTACAAGTTTAAGGTTATCGTCATTGATTGCTTTAATGGTCCACATGGATTCACATAGAAACCAATTCTTCTCTGGGTCTTCTGCCCCTATTCCCTTAAATATAGGTAGCTTCATCTCATCCCCCATTCTATTTCTACATGGTGGATGTTGATTTACTGTGTTACTACCACTCGGCGGTGTAGGTGGAGGTGATGTAGTGGTGGTAGGTACTGTCTGTGAGCTACTGGATGGAGTTCCTACAGGATTGTTCTGAGTCTCGGTCTATTTCTATGGGGTGTAAGGGTGGTAAGGGATACCCCCCTCTGTTCCTTCTGTGGTACTATGACTCTGCTATCTAGTACTATCTGAACTGTCTTCAAATATTGGAGATCTGAAATCTACTTTATACTTCTTTCCACTACGTGTTCATCCAATGTCATCAAAATCACTTTCAAACTCTTGTGACATTACTATTTCTACTTATTCATCTGAAACTAGATCCATTGTTCCTTTTTCATGTAATAGCATCTTAATGGACAAGTTTAAAGATCTTAGGTACTTACCACGATATCCTTTGAAGAAATAGCGCTCAGCCTTGCTGAAGCTTTTCGTCTGGTCAACTGCAAACTCTGTGACGAAGCCTTCTAGCACACTCGCAAGCCAGAAGTCTACTACCCTCGTGATAGGATTATCAAGGTTCTTCACGGTCTAAATCAGCTCCGGTGTCCAAACAATGTCTCTTTTCTTTTTGAATATGCCTGGATCAGTTAACTTTGATAACCAGTCATAAAGCTTGTTTCCAAAGGTCGCAAAAAATATCGCATGGGTGTCTGTAATGATATGTTTTTGTAACCAGGCCTCTGTGTTCAGCTTAGGACTCTTGTTCTCTCATTCAGCAAACTCTTTCTAGTTAGACCAAACCCACTCGTTGAGTTCGTCTCTAGTAGGGCGCCACCAGAACATCAGTGCTCTGTTTGTTCAAAGCCGACAACGGAACCATTTGTTGGCTATCATGGGAAGACCCGGGTTTACTATATTTAACCAAAAACACCCCTAGCTCACTGGCCCTTTCGGCGCCAGACTGCGAAGCGGCCTGAAGTCTCACCCGAAGTGATTCTAATGGGTTGGCCAAGGACTCAAGCGTCTTGAACCAGGTCCTGTGGCATCCTACTAGCGGCTCATAGATCTTCTAGCCGCGAGGCCTCTTTCTCTATGTGTCGCGTGATCCTTCTACTCACATCGCATGATCTCCTCATCTCGCAGCTCCTCTGACCGTGAGATCTCCCTCTATCTGTTGCGCGGTCCCTTTCCGTGTCGCGCAACTTCCACTGACTTGCGATGCCTCCAGCCTTATCGCATCGCCGTGCACCAGGCGACACGTAACTTCCTCTCCAACGCTAAGTCCTTAACCTACAGTATCGCGCACCGCAGCTCCTCTTCCGGTGCGGTATCGCATCTCTGCGATATCCTACTCCCGTGGCTCATCGCACTTAGCGTTGTACGTGTCGACTTGCAGGACTCAACATGCCAGACTATTTAACACTGCGACTAGTGACTGTTCAAGCAAAGCATAAATGAATTTGCACACAACATGCCAAATACTTCAACTTATATCTATCCTTCTATATTATTATGAACTGAACAACGCATTCATACATTCAACTGTAAACAAGGCTCATATAATAACTAACAGATGCAACAAATAAACACAACACATGAATCAATCGCATAACACTTGATTTTAACGTGGTTCACCTCCAGGATGGAAGTTACGTCCACAGATCTGTGTTTCTATTATAGCTCAGGGGAAGGTAAACACAGTTCTGCTGCACCACATATGCAGCTTGAGATCTTCTGGGTAACTCCGCACACAGCCTGGAGCCCTTCTCTCTTAGATCTCTTCTCTATCTCTATATTGTCTTTCTTACAATATACCCTTCCCTCTCTTTCAATCCCTGCGGATTGTTACAATACAAAATAATAGTAAGCTAACAGACTACTGATGATATAACTAGTTGGATGACCTAAAATTCCCAAAAGGCCAACAACCTTTTACAATACAAAATACATCCCTTTATAGGTGGCCCGAAGGTCTCGCCATTACAACACTGTGGGCATGTCCCAACAGTAACCCAAACCCTAACTAGTGACAGTCGGCGTATCTGTACTTTGAGGTAGCCGCTATCCGTCACACCACATCTCTCTGTAGTCTTCCATGCTTCCCGGCACTGATCATGGGTACTATGCACCGCTTCCCTTCACCACAGCTTCCTGCAGTCTTCCCTACTTCCTGGCACTAATCATGGGTACTATGCACCGCTTCCCTTCACCACAGCTTCCTGCAGTCTTCCATGCTTCCCGACATTGATCATGGGTACTATGCACCGCTTCCCTTTTCTGTCCTTTGTCTTCAATACCTCGGCCTCGTTGCTCCTTTTCCTTTATGAGGGTAGCTGAACCCTCCCGTCTTCCGCCGCTGCCTTAAATGCAGTGGGTGAGCTCTCTCTTCTCGGCTGCTCAGGTACCGTCGTCTTCTTTGACTTCTCTATCTTCTACGTCATGGTTTCCAGCTCTGTTCTGTAGCTAGAAACCTGCTACAGTGTCGTAGCTCTACCTCTTATATCTCCGCCAAAACTGTCTATCCGTCAAAATAGCAGCTTCTTCTGTAGCTGTGGGACCCTACTCCAACAAGCCACAACCTTAGGCATCAGAATTCCTACACACAAATCCATTAGCAAGTATAGTTCTTACCAATTCATCGACTTTCGGTAATTGAGGGAAAAATACTATTGGCATAGATTATTGGTTGAGCTTGGAACCCAAGATTTCAGTTTCCCATAAAGTGTTATACCATAATTTGTTGTAAGAATAGGTTCTCCCTTGTGAATATGGGCTCCCACAAGATCATAGAATGAACCAGCCTTCTGGGCCCTAAGTGGATTTCCTGTCACTCTGCCTCTCATTATGCCATCATAGCATTAGTCATAAATATAACACCTAAAGGAACACATACTATCAACATCACGAATAACAAAGACATCCATGCTACCACATGTCATCATAAAAACATAACATCATCCTCATGAATATGAAGGAATTAATTGTTACTACGGGCTATTGTGAAAACATAACATTATCATGAGTATCAAGGAACATGGTAGTATCATACACCTTGTAACATTGGAACATCATGAATATATTACTGGCAAGGAAATGAGGTAGGTATTATATGTTATTTTCGAAAAATCATCCATTATCCCACACGAATCATCAAATAATTACCTATTAATGCCACTTGGTTCAGTTAGATCATTCCACCAATGATTAGATAATTGCATGTGAATTGCTACAAAATATCATACTCTTAACACATTTATAGTGAACCATGAACCATTTTCATAAGGTCATCATAACAATTTCAATCCCAAAAATGAAGCCTCGATACACATATATATAAATCAACACATAACATCATATTGGCAAATTGTACCATCATAATTGTTTTCATGGTCATTTTAATTCAAACTTGCACTGAAGGAAAATGTCATCATCAATTATTAATCTATAATATGTGATAAATCATCATAATAATGTATTTGTGATCAATTAATTACCATGCCGTATGATGAGACAACATTCTAAACATCATCCTAATTAATTTATTGTTATCATGCTATGAAATAATCATAGCATATGATTGGACAAGAACTGTAATCGAACAATTGAGAGTAGCAGCAGCACAATTATTTTAATCTATGGCATATGATAACATCATTATAACAAATATATTTATAATATTTAATGAAAGAGTCATAAATAATATATGCATGATCCATTTAATCCATAACATCTAATGAGACAATCTTTATAACATCATCATAATCCATTAATTTATAATATTTAACAAAACAACATAACAACCAACGTCCAACACTCATATTTTGATCAATTCACTTCACACATAGTATTTTCATAATCAAAATTACTACCCAAGTATGTATGTGAATATCTTGGGATTATATAGTCTACAAAATCATCAGAACATTATACCATATGAATCTTCTAATAGTTTGTCAATCTACTCAAAGAGAAATGGAAAATCTCGACACATTGCCTCTGTGTCCTCCCAGGTAGCAGTTTTGTAATATCCCCAAATCTGATTTCAAATATACTAACTCCAGACAAAGACTTGATGCATAAAATTGTCAAACTAGGTGCTAGGAAATTACTAGTTTTGACTGGAGGGACTCAAACTGAAAGGGATTCTTCACAAAAGGAACTCAGATATCTGATATTAATTAAATGTATCTGATCTGTAATCAGATCATAATATGATATCTGATATAATTTTATACAAAATATTACATGAAAAATGCATTCAATCAGAGAACTCTTGAGACTAGACAAATATGGGAAATTGGCTAACACTTTTGCAAACTGGGCAGCAGGATGTGGAGAGAAATCAAGGAAATTTTTAGGACTGATAAAATATCTTCCCTAAAACATTTATATCAGGTAAAATTTAGGTTTTGGAATCAGTATCCACTAAAACCTACTCCCACGCTTCTGGGTCACCCAACCGTGAAACTAGGAAGACTTTGTCAAATCCAACAACAAAAGGCTTGTATAAACTGGATAAGGTTATGTTATAAGGTTATGAGACATTAATTCAAGGTTCATGAATTTTTATAATGGATCAGAGGAAAAGGAGATGATTCTGCGAGTTGTAAAGGTGAGACTAGCTCATTGGGAAGCTCACTAGCTCCATCTTCATGCCTTTCCAAATAGGGTAAGGGTGATTTAAATTCTCTGTTTTGGACTTGGGGAACTTATAAATGTATGTTAATGACTCATCAAAAAAATAATGGCATTATTTTGGAGTCATACAAGTCGAAATATGAAAGTTACAACAAAACTAGTCACTTTCCAATGCAAATCTAGAGTAGGTTGACTTAAAATGAGTAAATCTCAGCCATTTCGAATCAGATTGAAATAAAACTTGCATAGAATTTTTATGAGATAATATTACATCCAATAAAATTTAAATCACTCACATAAAGGAACTATAACACTCTCTTCAACATTGTACATCATTACAACATATTTTAAACACAATACTCAAGGAAGGGCATGGGGGTTTGAACCCTTACATACTGGAAACTCATGGACTTGTTAATGACACCTGATATATAGTAATGGATGGCTTCAAGCTGCTAACAAGTCCTGAATCAACTCAGAGAGGATGCTCCATAGCTCCAGTATAGCCTGCAATGAGAAGGGGAGAAGAGGGGAAGAGGAGAGAGGGAATGAGAATCTTGGGGTGCATCTCCCAAGAACCTGAGGCATGACACTCAGCAAAGAAGCCTTAGATTCATCAATATCACAAATAATAAACACCCAAACTGAGAAATGGAGCTCCAATTGTATTTAAATAAACTTGGGTGACTTGTTGATCAATTCAATCACTTGTTAAGCAAGTTACCACTGGAAGGGTTCTTCATCAAGATGGTCACTGGAAGTTTTATTTGAAAAAAATCCAAACATTCTCCTAATGCTTGGACAAGCAGATGGATTTGATTAATCTTCCTTCTTTCCTCCACTTTTGGCTCCAGGAGGCAAGCTTCTAGTCTTCACTTCCTTGCACACTTCATCAACCATGTGTGCAATCCTTCTCATGTTTATCCCATGGAAGGGATCTTTGAACATATTTTGTATATCAAGAGTGCAGTACTCTCAAAAAGATAATACCTCCCTTATCTCTTCCTTCAATACATAGTATTCCATGGAATATTGGAAGGGTTCCTTAGAGTTCCTTCCATTGAACATTTGGCCATGGATGCTTATAGATTTCTGCCAAAGAGTTTGATCTTAAACTAAGAGCCAGAAAGCATCAACATCATTCCTAATACCTATACCTGAGGCACTGCATGAGGGATATTCATATCCTTCCTCTTCATACTGCTAAAGTTCTTCTTCTTCTTCATATCTTCTGCAGTATTCTTCATACTGCTCATCGAAGTCTTCTTCGATCGTTTGTAGGAGCCTCATGGATGCAACTGGACTTAATGATATGCAATGTTAGTCAACAGAGATCCTTATTTACATAGGATGAGCCAAGGAACATTCTATGATACCATTTTAATATCCCCAAATCTGATTTCATGGATACTAACTCCAGACAAAGACTTGATGCATAAAATTGTCAAACTAGGTGCTAGGAAATTACTAGTTTTGACTTGAAGGACTCAAATTGAAAGGGATTCTTCACAAAAGGAACTCAGAGCTCTAATATTAATTAAATGTCTTTGATCTGTAATAATATCATAATATGATCTCTGATATAATTTTATACAAAATATTACATGAAAAATGCATTCAATTAGAGAGCTCTTGAGACTAGGAAAATATGGGAAATTGGCTGGCACTTTTGCAAACTGGGAAGCGGGTTGTGGAGAGAAACCAAGGAAAATTTTAGAACTGATAAATTATATTCCATAACACATTTAAATCATGGACCATTTATGTTTTGGAATCAGTATCCACTGAAATATACTCCCACGCTTCTAGGTCACCCAACCGTGAAACTAGGAAGACTTTGTCAAATCCAACAACCACAGGCTTGTGTAAATTAAATAAGGTTATGTTATAAGGTTATGTTATAAGGTTATGAGACAGTAATAATAGGTTCATGAATTTTTATAACATATCAGAGGCAAAGTAAATGATTCTGCAAGTTGTAAAGGTGAGACTAACTCACTGGGAAGACCGCTAGCTCCATCTTCAGGCCTTTCCAAATAGGGTAAGGGTGAATCAAATTATTTGTTTTGGACTTGGGGGAATTATATATGTCTGTTAATGACTCATAAAAAAAATAATGGAGTTATTTGGAGTCATACAAGTCGAAATATGAAATTTACAGCAAAACTAGTCACTTTCCAATGCAAATCTAGACTAGGTTGACTTAAAATGAGTAAATATCAGCCATTTCGAATCAGATTGGAATAAAAATTGTAGAGAATGTTAATGATATCATATTACAGCCAATAAACTCAAAATTACTCTCATCAATGAACTATAACACTCTCTTAAACATTGTGCATCATTACAGTGTATTTTAATAACATAATACAAGGAAGGACATGGAGGTTTGAACCCTTAGATATTGAAAAATATTGGAACTATTGATGACATATGCTATACAGTAATGGATGGATGTATGCTACTAGAAAATCCTAATTCAAATCAGATATGCTGCTCCATATCTCCAGTGTAACCTACAATGAGTAGGGGAGAAGAGGGGAAGAGGAGAGAGGGAATGAGAACCTTGGGGCACATCTCCCAAGAACCTGAGGCGCAATGCTTAGAAAGGAATCCTTATATTCATAAACATCAACATAATAAATATCCAAACTAAGAAATGGAGCTCCAATTGTCTTTAAATAAACCTGGGTGACTTGTTGAGCAAGGCAATCACTTGTTAAGCAAGTTACCACTCGCTAAACCCTAATCCTAGCCACAAATTCGCCCTCCTTGAGGAAATTATCATGTGTGAGGCAATAAAGATGTTTCCCTTTCATCCACCTTCATCCAATTTGGAAACTTTGGTTTCCTTGACCCATAGTTTCTATTTTTCCTTATGACATCTTTTTTTAGCTTTCCTGTTTTTATGACTGAACTCCAAAAAGGAAATTGCACCCTCCTTTGTCAATTGTTACCTCTTTTGTATCTGACTGCTTTTGTCATAGATTTTGGCACTTTCCATTTTCATGTCTGTTTTTTTTTTCATACAATTTCTAATTTTCCTCCTTGGCAAGTTGGCTTACCCAAGTGTCCCTCCTGTTAATGGAAACTTATTTTCCACATAATCAATTGCATAAAAATATTTAATGACAATTAATATACCAAGTACACGCCTCCTAAGTAAGATTTAAATAAAATATCCTAGGTTAATTTATTTAATGCATCTGTTGACCCCCTTGGTGCTAGGAAAGTTCAACACTTCTAGTGATCAAAATGTGGGGATATGACAAGTTTCTGGGCTATATAGGTCCCATTGGACCTTCACCTGATAAAGAGTTCGATTCTTAAGCTAGAAAACCCTGCGATCTAGTATGCAATATGGTTCGACCTGAATGGCCCCCTCCTCGGAAACCTGCAATCCTTCCAATTTCAACACATGAGAAGGATCGGGAACATAGTGCCTAAGTATTGAAATATGAAATACAAGATGCATTTTGCTAAGATGGGATGGAAACTCAAGCTTGTAAGCAACGAATCCAATCCTTTTTAGAATTTTGAATGGTCCAACAAATATTGGGGATAGTTTAGTACCCTTTCCAAATATAAAGGTACTTTTTGTGGGTCTCACTCTAACAAAGACTTCGTCACCCTCCTTATACCTTCCATCCATTCTTTTTGCATCAACATATTTTTTTTTCAATCTCTATCTTCTTTAAGCCTTTGCTTAAGTATAACCATTTGGTCTTCCATTTCTTAGAGCATGTTCGGTCCCAACATATCTCGATCTTCTGACCAATCCCATCTCAATGCGGTCCTGCAAGGTCTCCCATATAGAAATTCATATGGAGTTGCACAAATGGAGATATGGTAACTGTTGTTGTATGCAAACTCTACTAATGGAAGATACTTCTCCCATTGGTTATGTTTATCCATGACATAGATCCTCAACATATCTTATAACACTTGGTTAACTCTCTCTATCTGACCATCCATTTCGAGATGATACAAATTTCTAAAGTTAAGCTGATTACCCATAGATGTTTGAATACTTTTCCAAAATATTCTAGTAAATCGAGCATCTCTATTTGATATAATATTTTGGGGCACTCCACGCAAGTGGATTACCTCTAGAAGAAAGATTTGACCAAAGGTCAGGGCATCAAAGGTATTCCTAGTAGGAATAAAGTGAGCGCTTTTAGTAATTTTGTCAACAATTACCATGATACAATTATGCCTCAAAGGCGTGTTGCCCCCCAACAAATCCCCTTAAGTTTTTGTAAAATCAAAGGGGCCCCATGTAAATTTTTGTAAATATTTAGCTTTCGATTTTCTTTCATTTTACTTTGCTTGATTGGGCATGTGATTTCATTGCTTCCTTTGGATTGATCTATCGCTTTCTATGTCGCATTTTCTTCGACTTGGATTTTATGGAAGATGATCTAATGGGATTATGCTTTCTCAAGTTTTGGATTTGGGTTGTTCATAGTTGATGCTTATGTTGGTTTTTCATGAGATGATAATTTGCAATGTCATTGTGCCAAAGCAGTTAGTGAAAATTCATTATAATTTAACTTATTGTTTTGTTGATAATTTATCATTTTATTGTGGTTAAATAGTACTTGCACACCCTTATCCAAGCTATCCACAATCATCCCAATTTTAAGTTTATCATGCATAATTGATTTGTGGGTATTTTGACGGATTGTGGAGAATTAAGTAGAAAGCCAAATTCTTTATTTTCAACATTTTCATTTACATCTTAAAACATTTCATATTAAAGAGTTGGGACAAACTTTCACTTTTGGAATTTGAATGATATATTATTATTAGTATTATCATTATTTCAATCTTTAAAATTTCATTGAAAATAATGCATTTTCCATCATTTTTAACTTTTTTTTTGATTTATTCTTTTTAAAATATTTATGTCTATGGGTAAAAGTTTATTTTTTATTTTTTATTTTTTATGATTTTCATTAATTTAAAATAAAATAAAAAACTTTAAAAACTAAATATTAATATAATATTTGAAATTAGCTTTTATAAGTTTTTTTATTAAAACTTTAAATTTGTCACATATACTCAGGACATTATCATAATACTTGATATATATTTTAATGATGGATTACATTAAAGTTGCAAAATCAAATGAAACATTCCTCTCATATAAAATTTGAAGTAAACTCTCATACTGACATGATTTTCTCAAATCATTTATTAAGTGGAGGCTAATATATAAGTTTGGAAAAGAGCCGATCATCAAGGTTTAGTCTTTCTTAACATGTTTTTGTTCATTATAGATTTGTAGATTTGATAGAGAGGGTACTTTCCCATCATGGGCAATGCTTTGCTTTGAAGCATATGATACCAAAACATGACATATATCATTGCATAAAGACTTAGGGTTCAGAACGTATTTCTTTGTTGATTAGGTGATAGGTGTCTTTTTTATCTAATTTATTCGGCAATGGCGGATTACATGATCTGAAGGATCTCCACGGAGATGGACTGAACTTAATCATAATCATTATGTTATCTTTGATATTGAAGATCGTAATCTTGATTTTGTTTAATGAACCTAATTTTTTCGTATACATTGATTACTTTGGTGATGGTTGTTTTACATTTGGCGTGGTGTTGGGTTAGAAGTTATTAATTTTTGCTACTTGGCGGTGGTTTCTTGTACGTTTGGTTTACTTTTCTATTTGGCAGTCGTTTCAGATCCAACTCCTTATCTTGAGGTTTAGGGTTTTTATCTGGCATTTATATCTGCTGACATGTTTTGATATGTCTTTTCGGGAGGTCAAGGCATTAACCCGTTCTCCTCCAGGCAAATGGGTGTTTAACTCTTCGCATGTGATCCCGTCTAGGGTTTCCGAGGTTAATGTTTCATCTGTTGGTCTGGGCAAGATGCAAATGGAGAAGGTGAGGGTTCCTTGGGTGAAGATGTATGCAGACATTGTTGACATTGGTATGGTTGCTGGAGAGACTATGCTAGAGTCGGGTATGAAACCTTGCTTAGAGATTTTTCCTGATAAGGATGTGGCATTGTGTGGGAGCACCATGTCGGGGATTTCAAGTGATTTTCCTGTTGATGTTTCGGTTAAGGATGTGGGGTTTGTACCTATTGGTTCTTCGCTTAAAACTGTGCAAGTGGAATTGTTTGCGTTGGGGTCTTTTGAATTAGATATGTCTTTGGATATCTTTGGCAATTCCACTGAACTTAGAGAGTCATCTCCAGATGATAGAATTTTGAGGGCTGGTGGTTCTGAAGGTATTTTTGAGTGCCGGGTTTCTGATTTGGCAGGTGATTCTAGTGGGGTTTTCCCTCATGAATATTTTCTCCAGCATACTGTGTCGATGAAAGGTCATGTTAAGAGAAATATTAAGTGCGTTCAGAAGCAGGTTAAACCCTTGCTTCTGGTGGTGGGTGAGGATGTTTCTTTGAACGAGATTGTGCACACCAATGCGCTTACACTTGTGGGTCAGTTTGGTGGGAGAAAGATAAGTTCTAAAGGAATTAACAGTTGGGTTTCTAATTCTTGGTAGCATGTGGTTAGTTTCTGTCCGAAGATTTTTATTCTTCCCAGGGGTTGGATGGCATTCAAGTTTCAAAACATTGAAGATGTGGCTGCTATCTTGAGGGGTGTTTGGAAATGGGACAACTCGGGACTCTTTCTCAAGCGTTGGACACCATTATTCGATCCTCGCACTGAGAGGTATGACTCTATGCCCATTTGGGTAAAGATGCCTAATATTCCTTTCGAGTTTTGGTCTATGGAATTTTTTAGGCTAATTGGTAATGCACTTGGGACGTTTCTAGAGGCTGATTTATCTTTTTTAGACTTTGGTGTTTGCTGTTTGGGGAAAGTGTTGGTCCTTTTGGATATTCGTAATGGTCTTGCTGAAGATATCGTTATTAAGAAAGGGGATTTGGTTTTTACCCAGCCTTTGGATTATGTGGGTTTACCATTTCGGTGTAATCATTGTCACTGTTATGGTCATTTGTTAGCCCATTGCCATTTACATTTTTTAAAGAAACAGTTTGGTACTATCCCTAAGCCCAAACCTGTTTGGCATGTCAAGAATTCTGGGGTTCTTCCTATTGATTTATCCTTGTCTCAGACTGTTGGTCTAGAGCATTTATTGCCTATGGAATCTGGAACTTGTCCTAGTATTTTTGAGCCTATATCTCAGGATCTCTGTGAAAAGACTCTTAAACCTTTATGTTTGGCTTCCATGGTAGATATTGAGGAGGGTTCTTTTTTAAGCAAAAGTTCAGAGGCAGGAGTGGATCATTTGGATAAGTTTATTATGGGCGAATCCAGGATTGAGGATTTAGGATTTATCTCCCCTATTAAGGATTTTAAGGATTCTAGTTTTGGTTACTTTCTTAGATCTAGTTCTAAGGTCTTGAAGGATTCTGTCTCTTCTATAGGAGGTGGGATTTTTTCTGGATTATTATCTTCAGTAAATTTTGGTGATTCTATAGAGTTTCTTGACCGTTCTGATGTTTCTGGGGCACTTAGAGCTGTGGATGCCTGCTACAGGGGTTCTTTAAGATCATGATGACTCTTAATTGTAGAGGTTTAGCTAGTAAACCTAAAAAACTAGATGTGTGTAGGTTGGTTACTGATCAGTTTATTGATGTTCTGTTTTTACAAGAAACTATGGGTGATGGGGTTTTGTTTGCTGGTGAATTGGAATTATTACTGTCTAGTTGGACATTTGTTTCTGTGGATGCTAAAGGAAAATCAGGGGGTTTGCTTGTGGGTTGGAGATCATGATTTTTGCTTTTCTTGAATTCATGGGCTATGGATTCAGGATTATGTGTTTCTCTCTATTCAATTGAACTTAAATTGGAGTTATGTTTTGCTAATGTTTATGGACCTTATGTAGAGAGGGAATGGTTTTGGAATAACCTCTTGGATTATGTGAGTCTTAATTGTACTAAGATAATTTTCGGTGGGGATCTGAATTTTACCTTAGGATTATCCGAGATTTGGGGAGTTAGGGCCAGAATTGATTGTCTTTCTGATTTTTTTTTCAAAAAATTTGGATGATCATGGCCTTGTGGATATTGTGCCGAGTGTGATACTTCCTACATGGACAAATAGAAGAGTTGGTAGTGAGAACATTTATAAACGTTTGGATAGATTGATGATTTCTGCTGATCTTTTAGAATTTGAGCTCTGCTTTCGTCAATGGGTGGGATGTGGGGGGGATTCGGATCATCATCCTGTATTTTTACATATTTTGAGTCATGATAAGAATGCTCATAGTCCTTTCAAGTTTAATGCACATTGGTTGGAACATGAGGATTTGGTTACACTTTTGAAAAATTTATAGAGGGTGTATGATGAGAATTCTGGTATGTCTCCTACTTTGCATTTTTCTGCTAATCTTAAAAGGATCAAGGATATATCTATTTGCTGGTCTGTTAAGAGGAAAGTACAGGATATTAAAGATTTAGTAGAGATTGAGATCTTACTAGAAATGGGTTTTGGATATTCTTCTGCGAAGGATAAGGCATATCTATTTGTGCTGGAATCTAGAAGGAGAAATATTTTACTGGATAGAGAAAATGAAGCCAGATAGAAGAGTAGGGCTATTTGGTTACTTTGTGGTGATGATAATACTCCTTTATTCCATAAATTTGCTAACCATAGAAAAATTATTAATTCTATATGGAAGATTGCTGATGATGGGGGTAATGTTGTTGAGGGTTTTGAGTCTATTGCTGGGGCGGGGGTTCAACACTTTGAAACTTTGTTTAAGGAAGATAACAATTTACATCTTCCTAAGATCTTAGAGATTTCTGATAAATATCCTTCTGATATTTCCGTAGAAGAAAATATTGATCTTATGATTCCTGTTACACTAGTGGAAATTTAGTCTATTTTGTCATTAAGTAAAAATGATAAGAGTCCTAGACCTGATGGGATTCCTGTGGAGGTCTATAGGGATCTTTTTGATGTGTTGGGAAGTGATTTCTTAAGAGTTATTGAAGACTTGAGGCAGGGTGGAAAAATTCTTGTTGTTTTTAATTCTACTTTCATTGCCTTGATCCCTAAGACTGATTCACCTAAGTCATTTGATGACTTCAGACCAATATCTTTATGTAATTTTATATATAAGATCATTGGTAAAATCATTTCTATTCGTATCAAAAATATTTTGGGGAGATTTATATCTAATGAACAGTTTGGGTTCTTGCCTGGAAGACAGATTCATGAAGCTATTGGTATTATTCAGGAAGGTTTGCATACTATTCATAGCAAGGGTTTAAAATCGGTGGTTCTAAAAATTGATTTATCAAAGGCATATGATCATGTAAATTGGACATATTTATGGGTAATTATGTCTAAAATGGGTTTTTCAGTGCCCTTTAAAACTTGGGTGATGAGCAGCATTACTTATGTTTCTTTTGTTGTATTGATTAATGGGGTGGATTCACCTTTTTTTAGATCTATCCAGGGGATTAGACAAGGATTCCCTTTGGTTCCTTTACTTTTTCTTATGTGGTTGAAGGATTGAGCAAGAATATTCTTTCAGCTAAAGTTAGTGGGGATTTTCAGGGTATCTCTTTTGGTAACAATATTATACTTTCTCATGTTCTGTTTGTGGATGTTATTATTATGGTATCTGATCAGTCTTTATCAACATTATATGAGGTTTTGATGGTTTTATGTAAAGCATCAGGAATGGTTATTAATGAGGATAAATCATCTTTTTATTATTCAGGATTAGATGAATCTGAGTTTATTTCTTTACATAATATATTTTCTTTCTCTATTGATAAAATTGAGAGTGGTATGAAATATCTTGGTTTTCATCTCAAACCTTGCAGATATTTGTTGAAAGATTGGGATTGGCTTATTACTAAAGTGGAAAAGAGAGTCAAGAATTTGAGTTTTAGATGGTTATCTATATTAATCTTGTCTATTGATCTAGGAACAAAGCATCAATCTCATCAAATAATAATCAACAAATAACTCATGAAATGGTGTAATCGGTCTACAGGAATAGTAGCCGCTCAATAATCACATAAAGAATGAATGATTACAATTACAATGACATGCTACAAGCATGAATGAAGAGACAATTCAAATTCCTTAGGAGATCATTCGAATTGAATGAGTGAGTCTAGCTTAACTGACTGTAAGCCATGGTTCACACTCAGTTAACCACTGACCAAAACCCTAATTGACTCAACTAAACCTAACTGAAGTTGGAGTGCAACAAATGGCTGAGTCTCAACTAAAAGAGATCAGACACATGTCATAGCTCACCAGCCATCAATAGGTAGCGCTACACTGACTCCAATGAACCCCGATGAGGTTAACTGAAGTTGAACTGCACATCAGCAGTTGGTGGAGGTGCCCTTGTTGACTCCAGTTCATTAAATAATCATTAAATAATATATTTAATGAGAGGAGGCGCCTTAACTAACTTGTTTAACTGATTGTAACCACTAGTTAGAAATTATGTGCATTAATATCACTCAGATCACCCTCAAAGTGCTCCAGTTAACCTCCTTGACTGAAGGTAGGCGTGGGTGTGACTGGATGATGTCAATTAATGCTCCACTGATGGAAATTAATGTCAATTATACTTAGTATAGTGGTTTAACTAGGCCAATTTGACCAAAAATACTGTGTATGGTGGTAAATGTCTCCAACACCCCCCCTTAAGCTATACTCAAGAGGATTTAGAAAACACAAATGCATAAAAATGCTAGGGCCCCAACAACTAAGGCCATAGGTCACCCTATACAATGCTGAAACTGAAACAATGCTCAAAACAAACTAAGTGAGGAAAAGAGGAAAAACCCAGTGGTAAAAACCCCCCCTCAAGCTGAACACTGAAAGTAGTCTAAATCACCCTGATGAACTCACTCCCAACAGTGAATGGGAAGTATTGCAGAATGATGGTCCTGTCATGCACTAGCTCCCTGATATAGTGCATGTGGATCTCTACATGCTTGGTCCTCTGCTTGGTAACTGGATCTGTGGATATCTTAATAGAACTTTGATTGTCACAAAAGAGGACAGTGGACAAAGTACTACCAATATCAAAATCTGAAAGAATGCCTTGCAACCAAACTGCTTGGATGCAAGCATTCACCGCTCCTCGATACTCGGCCTCTACTGAAGATAGTGCTATGGCAGCCTTATTTTTGCTTGAACAGAAAATGGGGCCACCACCAAACATGAATACATATTTGGAAGTATAATTTTGATCAATAGAATCACTCGCCCAATCGAAATCTGTGTATCCAACCAGTTCTAGCTCGGAGTCTGCAGCATAGTGAATGTCATAGGTCCTGGTTCCATGAATATACGATCCTCTTGGCTTCCTTCCAATGAATATCATGAGGCTTCTGCATGTATCTTGATACAGCATTCACGGCATAACAAATATCAGGCATAGAATGTGTCAAGTACAACAAGCTACCAATTAGCTGTCGATAGATAGTGCAATCCATGGGAGGTGTGCTTTTTCCTTCTTCAAGGCTGATCCCTGAAAGGAAAGGGAATGGTGCATGCCTACAATCAACCATTTTAAACTTGAATAATAGGTCTGAAATGTATTTGGACTGAGTGACCATAATCCCATCAGAATTTTGCTCAATTTCGAGCCCCAAATCACTCATTTCAAAGGCATTGTGGAGAGCAGTTTTGATGGCTGAAATGGAGGCAACTGTGCTACCTGTTATCAGTAATTAATCAACATATAAAACAATGATAATTAGATGACCATCATACTGCTGTAAATATACATTTGGATCTGATCTACATCTCTGAAAGTTTTACGAGAGAAGGAAGGCATCCATCTTGGAATACCACTCTCTTGGGGCTTGTTTTAACCCGTATAGTGACTTCTTTAGCTTGCAAACCAAATATGGATCAGTGATGTATCCCTCAGGATGCTTCATGTATATCTCCTCATGAATATCTCCATGCATAAATTCTGACTTAACATCCATGTGATGCACTTCCTAGTGCTTGGATGCTGAAATTGCCAAAACAAGGCGGATGGAGTCCATTTTTGCAACCGGTGCAAAGTTCTCATGGTAGTCCACTCCTTGGACCTGAGAGAAACCTTTTTCCACTAGCCTTGACTTATATTTGTAGGTGCTTCCATCAGCATCAACCTTGGTCCAAAACACCCACTTGCATTGAACCAATTTCCTTCCCAGAGGAAGAGAAACTAGCTCTCCCAAGTAGTGTTTTTCTGAAGAGAATTCATCTCTTCATCCATGGCAACTTGCCATCTCGAATCCTTCTGAGCATGATAGTAGGATTTTGGATATGAACTAATCATCAAATAGCAAGTTTTGGACAACAAATTATCAGGACAAGAGAGCGCAATACCTGCTCTTTGGAAATCAGACTAGGTTCTCCTTAGATCATCCGGATTTCCAATGTTGTCTCCCGCGGAGGAGAGTGTCTGTCAGGCCCATGTAGGAAGATGATTTTGCACTTCAGGTTCTGATTTAGCATCTGATGATTTCTGCACACTAATATCAGAAATCAGAGGATCCAAATCAGGGTCATCACCCCCAATTTCATCATCCAAATATTCAGTAGAATAGGAAGAAAATTCAGTAGTTTTCTCCTTCACTAGTTCCACCTCCTGAAGAGGCTCATCGAACTCGACACTTCTCTCGATGATGATCTGTTTGGTATTGATATAAAATAGCTTGAACCCTTTAGATTCATTAGGATACCCAATAAATATACATTCTATGCTTTTCAGTTGCAAAGCCCTTCTTTTATCAAGCGGAATCCGGGCCCATGCAGTGGACCCAAACACTCGTAGGGTCTGACACATCCGGCTTGTGTCTGAAGTATGCTTTGAAAGGGGTATTCCCTTTCATGGATGAATGTGGCACCCTATTTTGAATTTATGTTGAATCATGCATGGCCTCAGCCCACAAATTTGTAGCAAGCTTCTTGGATTCCAACATACAGGTGGTCATCTCCTTGAGAGATCGATTCTTCCTTTCCGCTACTCCGTTCTACTGGGGAGTGTAGGGGATTGAATGTTGGACCTGAATACCACTTTGGGAGCATATGTATAGCAAATAATTACTGAAATACTCTCCTCCATTATCAAATCTCAAGTTCTTGATCTTAATCTTAGAGGCATTTTCGATCAAGGCCTTCAATTCAGAAAATTTTTCACATACTTCTGACTTCTTTTTTAGAAAGAAAACCCATGTATACCTTGAAAAATCATCAATAAAAGTAAGAATATACCTTGATCCATTCATGGATGTGACAGGAATTGGACCACTGATATCATAATGTATCATCAAGAATATGCATGTAGCTTGGTTTTCCTTCCCCCGATCGAACTTGTGCTCAGGGTGATTTCCAATCACACAGCCCTTGCAAATTCCCGTAGTTTCCTTGATGACCGGGAGGCCTTCAACCATGGATTTTTTCTGTAATTGCTGAAAATATTTGAAATTAAGATGGCCAAACCTCTCATGTCACAGCCTACTAACCTCATTCCCATGAGTTAGTAGAGTGGTGGGCTTTGCATCCGCAACAAAGTGAGAGAACTCATAGGCTTTTGCATGATGGTTTGCAAGGCCTTTAGCAATGAGTTTCCTGGATGCAATTTCCATTATCTCAACATCATTTGGGCTGAAAGAAACTCTCTTAGGCACTCTAGTATGTTTCATCTGATAGACACTAAGGAGATTTGATGCCAGAGATGGTACATACAATACATTTGAAAAGAAACCATTTTCAAGATCAATCGTACCTTGTCCTTCTGAAATGATGGTGGAGTCATCTCCCATGTGGATGGGGACGGATTTGTCGATCTCCAAGGATGAAAAGGAGTCTTTTTCAGCCATCACATGGTTCAAATATCCTGAATCAATCAAGAGTGCTTTGGACTTCAAAGTGATTTCCATGAGGGCATGACCTTTTTCATGCTGTGGTTCCCGATCATGCTGATCTCTCCTCCAAAAGCTTTCCGGAATATTGATGTGATTCCTCTCAAGAAGAGAGGTTGCTTCATCAAGCTTCTTATTTATGTAGGCATGTTCAGGGTGGAATCCCTTCCTGCAATAAGAACACTTGACTTTTTCCTTGCCATTGTCCCCTTTTCCTTTGTTCTTCCTTGAGCCGGAAGACTCATCATGCTATTGATTTTCAACTCTAGGTTTAGGAGCATCAAATTTAGTTTTTTGATTCTTTTGTTGCTTTCCTTTACCCTTCAGATCTTTGGGCCCCGAGACATGGAGGGCTTGATCACGGGAAGATCAGATGATCCCCATCTGGACAAGCTTGTCATGTTCACTTGTTAGGGACTCAATGAAGGCATTGAGTGTAGGAATCTTCCATCTAGGGGTTGTGAGCTTCCCCGCACGGAATGTATAAACAAAAAATAAATAATCAGCCCCAAGTTTGGAGAGTATGGCGAGGATGAGATGATCATCCTCCTTCTCCACTTTTCATTGCTTTAAGAGTAAAACAGTATGCTTAAACTTTGTGAAGAAATCATTTAGAGTCTCGAAGTTGGAGGGTTGGAGAGACATGAGTTCATTTTCGAGCTGGTAAACCCTCAAGTCATCATGCTTTCCATATAGAGTCTCCAATTTGTCCCATATTTCTTTCGGACTCTTCAAATCCCTAAGATGGAAGAGAAGGTCTCGGCAAATAGAGAGGCACAAGAAACCGAAGGCTTCATCCTTCTTGTTCAAGAATCTTGATTTTTCTATGGCGGATCCAGGCTCAACTTCAGTGTCCATGGTGACTCTAAGAAGTCCTCTGGAGCACAACTGAATCTCCATATCATTTTTCCATGAGTGGAAATTGTATGGAGTTAAGAGATCTACTGAGGAGGCCATCTAGATGTGCTAGAGCGAATGCTTTGCTTGTAGAAACCTGAAAATCAAAACAGAAAGGGCAATGTAAGGTCGGACAGCCTGCACATTCTAGGATTTCATCACACCCAACATAGTCAATCAAGCAAGCTTGATCAACAAGTTCTTTACTTGGGGTATTAAGTGGTAAGCCTTGGCTTCTAGTGCAGTGCTGGATTTTTGAGCTATTGCTCAAATTTCATGCAAAAATCTATCAAAAAGCTTGTTTTTGAGAGATAGAGTTTCGTCTTGTATTAAGCTCTGATACCATATTAATCTTGTCTATTGATCTAGGAACAAAGAATCAATCTCATCAAAGAATAATCAACAAATAACTCATGAAATGGTGTAATCGGTCTACAGGAATAGTCGCCACTCAATAATCACATAAATAATGAATGATTACAATTACAATGACATGCTACAAGCATGAATGAAGAGACAATTCGAATTCCTTAGGAGGTCATTTGAATTGAATGAGTGAGTCTAGCTTAACTGACTGTAAGCCATGGTTCACACTCAGTTAACCACTGACCAAAACCCTAATTGACTCAACTAACCCTAACTAAATTCAGAGTGCAATAAATGACTGAGTCTCAACTGAAAGAGATTAGACACATGTCACAGCTCACCAACCATCAAGAGGTACTGCTACACTAACTCCAGTGAACCCCGATGAGGTTAACTGAAGTTGAACTGCACATCAGAAGTTGGTGGAGGCACCCCTGTTGACTCCAGTTCATTAAATAATCATTAAATAATATATTTAATGAGAGGAGGCACCTTAACTGACTTGTTTAACTGATTGTAACCACCAGTTAGCAATTAGGTGCATTAATATCACTCAAATCACCCCCGGAGTGCTCTAGTTAGCCTCCTTGACTGAAGGTAGGCATGGGTGTGACTGGATGATGTCAATTAATGCTCCACTAATGGCAATTAATGTCAATTATACTTAGGATAGTAGTTTAACTAGGCCAATTTGACCAAAAAGAGTGTGTATGGTGGTAAATGTCTCCAACAATATGAGGTAAACTTATTATGTTGAAGTCTATTCTTGAGGCCATTCCGGTATATTGGATGCATTTTTGGATACTAGTTGGTATTCTTGAAAGAATAAGGAAGATTTGTTTCAAGTTTTTATGGTTTATAAACAATGATTCTACAGGTTTACCTTGGTCTTCATGGAATGTTTTGGTGAATCCTAAATCTCTAGGAGGTTGGGGATTGAAAATTCCTGCTTTATTTGCTAAATCACTTGCTGCAAAAAGTGTGTGGAATCGTATTCATGGAACAGGTCTTTGGTGTTAGGATATTTAGACACTTAGGAGTTAGTTAAGATCAACTTGTGTAATATATCCGTTAGGTAAAAGTGTGTTTCTTTAGTATGCATTAGTATGCATTTGTAAATATTCTAATCCGACGGTCATGATATGTTCTAGACACAGAGTGACCTGACGGTTCAACTTCTCTTAGATCATACCTACCATTGATCCGTGGCTTAACACCTGATTGGTCTATGATCTCTATTTAAAGAGCATAGAGGGTCCTTGGCTAGTTGATCGATTATGAGAAGCTCATATGTAACTTTCTTTCTTTTGCATAATAAATTTCTCCAAGTAGTTATTTGGCTGGGGCCGTGGACTGTTTCCCTCTTGAGGGTTTTAACCACGTGACAAACATCGGTGTGTTGATCTGTGATCTATTTGTTTGAAGTGATTGCTGAAGGTGTTCGATATTTTGGGAGTACCCTGTGTACCCGAACATGGTATCAGAGCAGAGGTCTCAGGTTCAATTCCCCCGAGCTACGCTGGAGGTGGGGTGTTGGAGTATCGGGTACCTCCACATGGTATAACCGTCACACCTCTAGGAATATAAAACAAGTGGACTAACCACCACTCCTAGTGATTGGGCCTTGTGTTGGGTTTCAAATGTTCACCAACATCTGCAGGTTTTAGTGTAACGATAAACATTACATGGTATCAGAGCTTTTATGAAGAGTCGCTTTCGATTTTGATCAAGATCTGGAACTGGTGTTGCTGAAACTTTGAAAGGGTTTCTGGTTCTGGATTTTCTGTGCATTTGTGGCCTATGGGAGCTATTCCATTGCATCTGGAGTGTCGTTTCTATTTGCTTCAGAAACACCCATTTCAGCAAATCTGAAGGTATAATGTTACAGTGACAAAATTGTTTTTTTTAAATCTCTCATATTTTATCAGTTTCTTATTAGATATTTTCTATTTTAGTCTCAGACTGTTTCCTTCCCTGACTTTGTATGCTCTTTTCCATGCACCTTGCGTGATCGCGGCGAATCAGAAACAGTAAGGGAAAGTTTTTTTTTTCCTTGTCTTCTCGGCTACGTATGCTCTTTGCCGTGCACCTTGTGCGATCACGACAAATAAAAAACAACGAGAAAACTTGAAAACGTAGACTTTCCGGGTAAGCTAACCAAGATCTAACTCCATTGTGTGTGAAAAGTTTTTTTTTGTTTTTGTTTTTCGTTTTTTTTGTGATTTGCAGGAAAATAAAGCAAGCGCGGAAAACGAGAGAGAAGAGTGAAAAAAAAATAAAACCTTCCTCTTTCCATACTTTTACGTACCTTTTAAACTTAGCTCACTTGGTCCAAAGTTGCTTTACACTTTGATAAGTCTTGAGTTCAAGTATTATCAAGCTACCTTTTAGTGCATGCAATTTCTATTTTCAAGTTACTTTATTGTAAAAGTGCATCTCACATTAATAAAATAAAATAAAAGTGAGTCACTTAAGTCTTTTAATTTATTGCCGCACTATTTAAAAAGCGACGGTATTGTAAAAGTGAACATCACTTATTCTACAAAAGTGATTCACTTCAAAGCAACTTTATTGTAAAAGTGATTGTCAAAGGTTGATCTTGGCAAGAGGGAGCTTCTTTTTTTTAGTTGGTCAAGTTAATATCTGCCACGTCATTATTGGGGACATCTTCAACATTTTCTTTGATCAAGCATAACTTCATCATCTAGAATCCGTTTTAAGTGCCGTTTTTTTTTAAAACCGCATATTTTTTCGAGCTCTTTGCATCCAGACAGCTAGTTTCTGTTCTTTCAACCATTATTTTACAGTATATCCACCCCTTGTGATATTATACTTACAAGTTCTAACTATTTCTCATGGAAATCTCGTATGGAGGATGTTCTACGAAGTAGGGGACTTTTCAGGATAACCTCAAGGAAAGAAACAGAACCCACTGATGATGATAAGAAAATTAAATGGGCAAATAGATGTGACGAAGCTTGTGGATTGATTGGGATGTCAATATCTATTGATTTGCATTTCCACATATCTGAAATTGATGAACCTGATAAAGCTTGGGAAAAGTTGGAATCTGTTTTTGGTAAACACAATAAAATTCGAGGTCATCAACTTGAGAATGATTTGATTTCCTTGAATCCAAATGATTTTTCATGCCTTCAAGACTATTTATCTAAGTATAAAACTCTTAGACTATTATGTGCAGAATGCAAGATTAAGAAAGAAGACAAACAATGTATTTATCATATTCTTTCCAAACTTGGACCTGCATATTCTGTTTTTGTATCTACATTCTACTCCATGAAAGAATCCTTGACTGCAGCTAGCTATCAAGAGCCTAGCCTTGAATCCTTTTGTGATTCCTTAATTAGAGAGCAAGATAAGCTCGTTCATCTTGGAATAATTAACAATGTAGATACATCTAGGAAATCCTTATTGTCCCAACAGAAACAAAAGTCCAAGCCTCCCAAGAAACAGAATTTTCGCAATAATAAGCCAAACAAAAAGGGTCCCAAACCCTCTCAGTCAACTCCTTCTTTAAAAAATGACAAAGGATCCAAGAAAAAAGGAAAGAAGACTGAGCGTGATTGCAATTTTTGTAGGAAAGATAATCATGATGAATCTAAGTGTTTTAAGAAGATGGCAGCGTTGGAAGCAACAATGAAGAAGCACCACATCAGCCTAGATTTGTCTTCAGAATCTACCTCTAATGGAAATGCACTTTGTGCTTCTGGTTACTCTTATACTGCATCTTCTTCTTCTACTTCAATTGAATGGCTCATTGATTCTGGAGCATCTTATCATATGGCTAAGGATAAATCAATCTTTTCTACTATGCATGAATGTAACACCAAACAAATATTTGTTGGTGATGATAGATCTCTAAGTGTTGTAGGATATGGAACAGTTCCAGTAGAAAATGGTCATTTCAGTGATGTACTATGTGTTCCAAAAAATTCCTGCAATTTGTTATCAGTCTATCGAATTACTCATTCAGTTGAAGGTAAAACTGTGACGTTTACACCTCACTAAGTTGTAACCAAGGATTTTAAAAATCCTCAAAATATCCTTACTACTGAAACTGTTGATGATATTGCCAAGTTGTACAAATTTAACAACTTTGGGTCATCACCTTTTCCTTCAGTTTTTGTTGCTCATAGTGATAACTTGAGCAAACTTTGGCATGAGCGATTTGGTCACTTAAATTATCGCTCATTGCAACAACTATGTAAAGACAATATGGTGACTGGTCTTCCACTGGTATCTTGCAAGGATGGTGTTTGTTCCGGTTGTGTACTCGAAAAACATCATCAAGACAGTTTTTACAAACGTGCCTCTTGGCACACCTCGGTTCCCTTGGAGCTTGTGCATAGTGACTTGTGTGGCCCTCTTCCATCTGCTTTCTTTTCTGGTTTCAAATATTTCTTAACCTTCATTGATGACTACTCCAGACGCACTTGGGTTTACTTCCTAAAACTTAAGAGTGAAGTATTTAACATGTTCTTGGCCTACAAGGCCCTTGTTGAAAAACAATTTGGTCATCAAATTATTAAGATAAGATCTGACAATGGAGGAGAATATGTTCACAACAAGTTAACTACTTTTTGCACTGAACAAGGAATCCAACAACAGCACACTGTTCCATATACACCACAACAAAATGGTGTAGTTGAACGGAAGAACCGCACTTTAAAAGAAATGGCTAATTGTATGATCCAATCTAAGGGACTAAGTCTTCAATATTGGGCTGAGGCCATAAATTGTGCAAATTACATATTTAATCGCACACCCACTAAAGTTTTACAGGGTATAACACTGGAAGAAGCATGGAGTAAAATTAAACCAGATGTAAGTCACTTTCGTGTGTTTGGTTGTGAAGCATGGGCTCACATTCCGGATGAAAAACGGAAAGCATTGCAGCCTAAAAGTGAAAAGTGCATATTTTTTTGATATTCTGAAGATGTAAAAGGTTATAGAATTCTTCAGCCACATTCTCATGATATAATCATTAGAAGAGATGTTAAATTTGATGAAAATCTCTTGGCCTGTGAGCCTAACTTGGTGGGTGTGTCATCTTTGGCCTGCGAGCTTGATTCAGCGATTGTGCCTTCTTCTTCCTCTTCTTCCAGATTCCTTGATAGGTTTCCAACTCCAGTTTCTGATGATGACAGTGAGGATGAAAATCCACCTCCGCCTGCTCATGTTCCTCCAATTGCACCAGCACCAATACTTCCTTGATGGGTTCGTTCAACATGTGAAGCAGCTGGTGATCTTGTCGGTGATCCTAGAGATCAACGACAAACACGTTCTCAGTTTCAGCGAGCCTCTTCTCTTTTGGCTCAAGTTTCCAAGAATCATGATCTAGAAACTTTTGCAAAAGCTTCAGGAAATCCAGATTGGGATGCAGCTATGGATGAAGAATATCGTTCCTTAATGGCGAACGATACTTGAGATCTTGTTGCTCTTCCAAAAGGAAGAAAACTTGTCAGATGTAAATGGGTCTACAAAACTAAGTATGCATCAGATGGAAGTGTTGAAAGACTTAAGGCAAGGTTAGTTCCCAAAGGTTTTTCCCAAGTTGAATGGATTGACTATAATGAAACCTTTGCCCCTGTAGCAAAAATGAACTCAATCCACCTTGTTATTTCCCTTGCAACCTTACATAACTGGGAAGTCCATCAAATGGATGTCAAGTCTGCCTTCTTACATGGTGATTTACATGAGGAAATTTACATGGAACAACCTCCTGGATATGTTCAGAATAACTCTATCCTTGTTTCTCTCCTTAAGAAATCCTTATATGGCCTTAAGCAAGCTCCTAGAGCTTGGTATGCCAAAATGGATAGCTTTCTCCTTGACACTGGTTTTTCTAGATATCATTCTGACCCCAATGTCTATACCAAGAAAGTAGGAAACCATCTCATCATACTTGTTCTTTATGTTGATGATCTTATCCTTACTGGTAGTGACCCTAAACTTATAACCCATGTGAAATCCAGTCTTAAGCAAAATTTTGAAATGTCAGACTTACGACATTTGCATTATTTTCTTGGTCTCCAAGTCTTGCAAACCAAAGAAGGAATCTTTCTTTCCCAGTCTAAGTATGCTTGTGACCTTCTTCATCGCTTCCACATGGAATATTGTAAACCAACCCCTTCTCCCTTCCAGTCTGGAGTTAAACTTTCTGCCACTTGTACTTCCCCTGAAGTAAATTCCACCTTGTATCATCAGCTTGTTGGTAGTCTTTTATACTTGACTCATTCCCGTCCTGACCTTTCCTTTGCCATTGGTCGTGTTGCCCGTTATATGCAAAATCCTCATGAAAGTCACTGGAAAGCAACAAAAATAATACTTCGATATATTCAATGTACAATTTAGTTTGGGATTCATTACAGTACAGGGGGGAAACCTTTATTGGTTGGTTCCACTGATTCAGATTGGGCCGGCGATCCTGATGATCGAAAGTCTACTGCAAGTTATGTTTTCAGTTTGGGATCTGGACCTGTCACTTGGGCTTGTAAGAAACAAAAAGCTCTTGCTCTTTCTTCAGCAGAAGTAGAATATCGAGCCGTAGTTAATGCCAGTCAGGAAGCTTTATGGCTTCGACAGATCCTTTCAGAGTTTGGATTCGAGCAGCAACAACCTACTCCACTTTGGTGCAACAATCAAAGTGACATCAAGCTTGCCAAAGATCTAGTTCTACATCAGCGCAGCAAACACATTGAGCTACACATGCACTTCATCAAAAATCTTGTTCATGATCGTGTTATTGAAGTGCTCTATTGCCCTACAGATGATCAAGTTGCAGACATCTTCACCAAGTCTCTTACGGAAGCGAAGTTTTCTAAACTTCGGTCTATGTTAGGAGTTCAGGAATGTGTCCTTAAGGGGGGATAGTCTCTAATGCCTCCTTCATTCTCCTAATAGTGTCACTTTTGTAAATCCTTCAATCCTATCCCAAGTTGTTCTTAAGGGGGGATGTTAGGATATTTAGACACTTAGGAGTTAGTTAAGATCAAATTGTGTAATATATCCATTAGGTAAAAGTGTGTTTCTTTAGTATGCATTTGTAAATATTCTAATTCGACGGTCACGATATGTTCTAGACATAGAGTGATCCGACGGTTCAACTTCTCTTAGATCATACCTACCATTGATTCGTGGCTTAACACCCGATTGGTCTATGATCTCTATTTAGAGAGCATAGAGGGTCCTTGGCTAGTTGATCAATTATGAGAAGCTCATGTGTAACTTTCTCTCTTTTGCATAATAAATTGCTCCAAGTAGCTATTTGGCTGGGGCCGTGGACTATTTCCCTCTTGAGGGTTTTAACCACATGACAAACATCGGTGTGTTGATCTGTGATCTATTTGTGTGAAGCGGTTGCTAAAGTTGTTCGGTCTTTTGGGAGTACCCTGTGTACCTGAACATTTGGGTGCATATTGCTCTTCAGAAATACATCAGAACTTTATCTTTATTGGATTGGATAAGGGTCTCTGTTAAGAAAAAGAGAGGCATTTCCATTCGTTGGAAAGCTGTACTCTAGTCTTTTGATCTTATTGGATAGTCTCTTGTGTGGAGGGTTGGGACGGGAACAAAGGTGTGTATTGGTATGGACCCTTGGATTGGTTGCAAGTAGAGGCATTGCTTACCTGTTTCTATGGTTAATAAATTACACTATGATGGTTTTTTTGTTTTGAAGGATATTGCATGTCCTGGTGTATCTATACTACAGGATCAGGGGTGGCTGAATGCTAACTTTTTTGGATTTGTGGACCAGGAAATCACTCTCTGGAATAATTATGTGGCTTTGTTGAAATCTAGTTATGTTATAATTTCCAATGAAGATGATCTGTTGGTATGGATTCTATCAAAAATAGGTAAGTACACCCCCAAAGCTGGTTATTTACATCTTATTCAAGATAGGAATGAGATGGAAATTTCTTGGTGGTGGAAATGGTTATGGAAGCTTAAATGTCCACTAAAATAAAAAATCTATTGTTGGTTTTTATTTTCAGGGAAAGCTCTTACTTGGGATATCTTGTGTAGAAAAGGCAGAGAAGGACCTGGCAAATCCTACCTATGCAAAATGGAGTCTGAAACTAATTTACATATTGGTTTTGAATGTTCTTTTACCAAGAGGATTTGGTTAGAGATTGAATCCAAGTTAAGGATTTTAAATTTTTGGCATGGTAATTCAGTTTTAGACTGTGTTAAGAATTGGTGCCTTCATGTTGAGGTCATGTATAGATCTTTACCTATCATAGTTTCTTGGTTCATATGGAAGGCTAGAAATCAATGTTGTTTTGAAGACATACAGTCGAAGTCTTATGTGGTATCTTCTTTATGTTTGGGGCTATTGAATTCTTATCCATTGGATAATAGAGCTTTGAATATAAGAATGGTTGTTGATGAATGCATTGACAAAGCATCCCCATGGGGGTATTTTGATGGTTTGGCAGCAGGTGTGCCACATATTTGTGGGGCTAGTGGTGTACTGTATTTATCTGATGAGCACTATTTTACCTTTTCAGCTGGTCTGGGTTTGGGAACCAACAACTTTGCAAAGATTTTAGCATTAAAGCTACTTATTACTTTGCCTTTAAAATATGAGATTCATACTTTGCAGATCTTTGGTGATTCTCAGTTGGTGATCAACTGGGTGTCCGGTAAGTTCAGAATTAAAGATGTGCATCTTACTCAGGTCTTGCGGGAGGTTATTCGAATTTTTGATCTTCTTGAAAAAGTGGATTTCAAACATATTTATCGAGAAAGGAATTCTAAAGCTGATGCTTTAGCTAAATAAGAAGCAAATGTTGTGGAAGGGCATTGGATTATCCATGAGTTTCGGGCAACTGAAACTTATGAGTCTTTTCAGGTTTTCTAAAGGATGTAGAGGTGATGGGGTCTAGGGGGTGGTTTTTTGAGGTCTTATGGTATCTTGTGCTTTGTTGACAGGTTTTTTGATATTTTTGTTTTTTTGTTGATCATTTCTTTGATGGCAATGATACATTTGGTAGTTTTTGTTGGAAAAGACATATCTTATATATACTTTGTTGGTGAAGACAGATTTAGATGATATATATATTTTACATAGTATATGATGGATATGGTATTTTGCAGTATTATTTGTGGATTTTTTATGATATATGTAGATCTGGATGATGACAAGATACTTCCATATTTCTCTTATAGTATGCATCTTTTTATGAATGTAGTGGAACTGTTTGTATGACTTTTTGGATGGATATAATTTGATTTTCAAAATCAATTATGATCTTTTGTAATAGCATTTTTTGTGCTGAAGAATTGAGCAAATGGACACTGATCAGTAAATGATATTGGTTCATCTGATAAATGTAATTTTGTCTATAAATAAAATTATGATTTTTTTCTGTTGAAAAAAAAAGTTTGGAAAATGATAATTAACTCTTTCTTTTTATTCATTCACATATTAAGTGGAGGCTAATATATAAGTTTGGAAAATGATAATTAACTCTTTGTTTTGATTCATTCACATCAATTGAAGAGGAGGCTAGACCCATATTAATGGGAAAAGAAGGATTACATAATGTTTCCACTTCATCATGCAGACTTATAGCTGCATAGAAAAGGGTAAATTAATTTATATGATTCAAAGAGTTCCTTTTAATTCAAGAATTTTAATTATTTTTGGCATGTAATCTTAAAATAAAACCTAAATAGTTTTGGTCATTTTTTAAATCGAACTTTGAATTGACATTTTATATGGCAGGTGTAAAGAACGTATCCTTCCTATTTCCACAATGTCCAAAGATAAAGGGTCATTCCCATCGATGTTTCGCATAATTCTAGGTGGTGTTAAAAAGAATTCATGTCATGAATCCACTGCCCATCACACCCAAGTATATATTTTAGTTTCTATAAAAGATAGTTTAAGGTTTATGACACAATTCTCATAATCTTTGAAGCAAATAAAAAAACCAGCTGAGGGATATTTGTTGGTTGGTGTGTTGTTGTACGTGAAATTGAAAGGATAATCAATGTTCATACAAATGGCAATAACAAGCAAATTATATTAAATAACTTGAGATTATAGCAGAGAGAATTGTGTGTAATTTACTGCCTAAGTCATCGGATAACTTTATTTTTTGTTTGGAAGTTGGTTATGGTCTCTTGTCGGCTATAAAATTAGTGAGAATTTTATTGTATAGAGGAAGAAGGCTTTATATGGGGTTGAAGAATAGTTATTTTTCTGTGTTTTGTATCTCTCTTTGTTCTATTTGTATGTGAAAGTAGGGAGAGAGAGATTATGCCAAAAGTGGTTCCTGGATATGCATAAACATCTGTAATTTTTATCATCCAAAGATATTTGTAACCAAATATTGCTAATGTTCTAAGACTCCTTCAACTGTCTTAGTAAGACTGCATTTTATTATTGTTCTTTCCTCGTCCAGTTGAATTTAATTTAAATACAATTTCTTTGTTCATTCTTGCATTTAACCTTTGTGTTTATTTGTCTTGAACGATTAATTTTATTGTGTTTAATTGTCTTGAACAATCACAGGTCTGATGTAATGAGAAATTTGAATCAATAGTTATTTTGTTGATTCCTTGTTTTGAAATATTGATGTGCTTAAAGAATTATATTTTAATTTAATTTAATTTTTAGTAAATTGTAATTAAATCATACATCTCATGCATTAGAATTATATTAACCATGCTCCTTTACATGATAGTTTATGATAGATTAGGTAGAACAAATTTTAGTTTTAAATTAGAATTTTAGTTTTATTTCATAATTGGAAGCTACAGGTTAGCAGCTCCTAAATCTGTGTGTTTCCAGCTATTGAAATTTGTATCATAAATTAATTAATTATTTCATATTAGTTTTTTCAATTGCATGGTTTAGAACTCATATCATTAAGTTGTGAGACTCTCTTGTTGATAGTAAACCCATATAGGCAGCAGGCCTTTGTCCCCGCAAGAGTTAGCTATTTCAAACACATCGAGGGTTGTGTTAAGTGCCTTGTGTGGGATTTCTCTCTATGTTGACCATAGTCAGAAAATCCGACCAACAAGGCATCATGGGAAATCATTCATTAAAATCCATGGCAATAACCTCCCATTTAGTTTCTGGTATATCATGTGGCTGAAGAAGACATGCAGGGTGACGGCGTTTGTCCCTAACCTATTGAAATTCCAAACATCGTTCCACAAATTGCACAATATATACTTTCATCCCTAGCCAGAAGAAAACATTCTTAACATCAACATGCATTTTCTTAACCCCAGGGTGTGCTAAGTAACAGACCATATGGGATTCCTCCAATACCAACCTCCTAACACCACCATTTTTAGGAACGTAAATTCGTGCTCTCAATCTTATGAGTCCATATCCTTCCAAGGAGAATCCTTAAAACTTGGAAATTATGGGTCCTTCATCTTGCAAATGGGATTTCACTTGCTGATACTAGTCATCTTGGGAAAGGTGACTTAAGATTTGATCCCTTAATTCAACCTTTAAGGATATAACCAAGTGAATTCTAGGATTCCTACTTAAAGAATCAGACACTCTATTCTCCTTACCCTTGATATAAGTTACCCAAAAATAATACTCTCTAAGAAACTCACTCCAAATGCTGCTAGCAGGCATTGAGATCCTTTTGGGAAAAGATATGTTGAAGACTCATGTGGTTTGTTTTCAACTCAAACTGACGTCTCATGAGGTAATGTATCCATAACATTAGGGCCATCACCATGGCTACTAATTGCAAATCATGGGTTTATAGTTGATTTCATGGGTCTTGAGCTTACATGAAGCATAAGTTAGAATGCCCCCCTCTTGTTTTAGAACAACACCTAAGCTTTGCCTTGAAGCATCCATAGAGATGCAAAATTCCTTATCCATATCGGGCACCCTCAATATTGGAGAGATTGTTAATCGTTGTTTTAATTCTATAAAGGATTCCTCACACTCCCTTGTCCATTCGAATATAACTCCCTTCTTCTGGAGAGAGGTGATAGGGTAGGAGACACGAGAGAAACCTTATACAAACCTTCAGTAGTATCCAACCAACCCCATAAAGCTTCATATTTCCTTATCATTCCTGGAGGTTGGCCAATTCATTATACCCTCAACTTTACTAAGATCAACAACTATGGTGATTAACATAATTTTCATTCCACTAGTGATAGTAGTGATGACAACCATTATACTAAAAAGAGAAAATATAAACCTTATGAGGAAATTTCTGGGGAGTTTAAAAAGATTAAACCACCAACATTCAATGGATAAACTGAGAAGGGGGAGGAAGCGAAATCCTGGTTATCTGGGATGAATAAGTACTTCCAGATTTATAACTATTCTAACCAATTAAAGGCTAGAATGGCTATCTACAATCTCTCAGGGAAGGCTTATATTTGGTGGCAAGACTTAAAGAAAGTGAAGGGAATAAGAGAGAAGAATGTAAATTGGAGTACCTTCAAGAATTAATTTAAAAAGAAATTTCTATCTGAGCAGTACTATGAAGAGAGATCAAAAGAATTCTATGAGCTTAAATTAGGTTCAATGACTATGAAAGATTTGAACAACAAGTTTTTAAGTTTGCTTAGGTATGTGCCATACCTCGTAGATGAAAAATCGAAGGTGCAATGATTCCTCAGCTATTTACCTTATCACATCAAGGATAGGATTGAATATGACAATCCAAAAACCCTGGAGGAAGCTATGAGGAAAGCCAATTTCTGTTTTGAACAAAATCGAAAGAAGGAGAGCATGGCCAACTGGAAGGCCAAAAAGAATAACAATCATTATGATCAAAAGAAGAAAGATTTTGTGCCCAACCATAATTCTAAAAATAATAAGGCCAGAAATTTTCCTAACAAGAATTTCCAAGGGAATAAGAATAATTCACCAAGCAATCAGACCAATTCAAAGGGTAAAGAGGCAGCTAATAATCATGGAAATTACACAAAGAACTTTGAATGCAAAGAACCCATAAAGTGCTGGGAATGTAATGGCCCACATTATGCCTCAGTCTGTCCTAATCAGAAAAAGATTGTTAGTAATATTCATACCATACATGAGGAGATGACTATTGGAGACCTAGCAAGGACTATGCCCAGAATCAATGCAGCCTTGGAGAATCGACAAGCAGATTATCAAACTTCCATGGTGGAAGTAGAAGGTATGATAAATCAAACCCCTATAGCTATTTTAATTGATCCAGGAGCTAGTCTCAGTTATATTTCACCTAAATTGGTAGAAAAATGTAAGTTGCCTGTTGAAAAATTTGAAAATTCTTGGTTGGTTCAGTTAGCCACTGGTGCAAAAAGGAAGGTAACTTGTTTTGTAAAGAAATTTGCAGTAGTTATGGATCAATTTGAAACTGTTGTAAAGCTTAATGTACTACCTCTTGGTTCTTACCTTTACGTGTATAAATAATGATGGAAAACCAATAAGTGTAAAGAGAATCCCTAGAAAAACAACCATAAGGCAGATTTCTGCTTTGTAGCTTAAGAGAGTTGTTAGGAAGGGTTGTAAAGCTTATGCAGTAACAATAATTGATGAGGAAAATTTAAATAAAACAAACAAATTAAAATTGGAGGACAGACCAGTTTTAAGAGAGTATGCTGATGTATTTCTGAAAGAAATTCCAGGACTACCTCCGAAAAGGGAACTAGATTTTACCATTGAGCTGGTACTTGGTGTAGTACCCAGCTCAAAGGCCCCTTATCAAATGAACATACTTGAACTTAATGAACTAAAGTCACAATTAAAAGAACTTATTGACAAGAAGTATATTCGACCCAGTGTGTCTCCCTGGGGGCACCTGTCATCTTCGTTAAGAAAAATGACGGACCCATATGACTTTGCATAGATTACAATCAGTTGAATAAGATGACTATTAAAAATAGATACCCGTTGCCTCGCATAGATGATCTATTTGATCAACTACGTGGAGCCACGGTGTTTTCAAAAATTGATTTAAGGTCTGGATATCATCAAGTTAGGATTAAAGATGAAGACATCTTTAAAACAGCTTTTAGAACTTGATATGGACATTACGAGTTTGTCGTTATGCCATTTGGGATTACTAATGCCCCAGTTGTTTTTATGTGTTTAATGAACAAAGTTATGCATAAGTATCTAGATAAGTTTGTGGTCATGTTTATCGATGACATATTAATCTACTCGAAAACTAAAGAAGAACATAAAGAACATTTAAAAATTGTGTTGCAAGAGTTACGAGATCATCAACTCTTTGCAAAGTTTAGTAAATGCGATTTCTTTAAGGATAAAATTCAGTACTTAGGTCATGTGGTGACTAAGGAAGGGATTTCGGTGGATCCCTAAAAGATAAAGGCAATTAAAGATTGGCCGATTCCTAAGGATGTAACTGATGTTCGATCCTTCATGGGAATTATCGGAGTTTCATTGAAGGTTTTTCAAGAATCGCAAATCTGGTAACTTCTTTGCAGAAGAAAGGAAGGAAATTTGATTGGAACCAGAAATGGAAGGATAGCTTTAAAAAGTTAAAAACTTTATTAACCAGCGCACCTATTTTAAGAATAGCCGATCCAAATAAAGAATTTGTAGTGTGTACTGACGCCTGCAATGATGGTTTAGGCGGAGTATTGACTCAAGAAGGGCATGTTATTGCTTATGAGTCTAGGAAATTAAAAATTCATGACAAGAATTATGCAACTTATGACCTGGAATTAGCTGCTGTTATACATGCTCTAAATATGTGGTGCAATCACCCAATTGGCAAAAAATTTATTCTAATGACCGATAATAAAGGACTAAAATATCTGTTAGATCAGCCTAATCTAAATGCTAGACAAGCTAGGTGGCTAGCTTTTCTAAGTGAGTATGATTTCAAAATTCAGCACATTAAAGGGAAAGAAAATAAAATTGCTGATGCATTAAGTAGAAATGCAAGGATGAACTTTACAGCAGTTATCAGCACTTATACAATAGATCTAGAAGAATAGATTAAAGCAGGGATAGAACAAGATGAAATTTACCAAAAATTACAAGCTAAAGCGAAAGAAAATCCAACAAAAAGTTTAAGTAAAGGGTACAGTTTCAATGAAAAATGATTTTTACTGTACAAAGATAGAATATATGTACCTAATGTACCTAAAGTTAAGTTATTAATTTTAGATGAAATCCATAAAACTCCATACTCAGGTCATCCAGGTTATCAGAAGACTATAACTATGTTAAGAAAAGAATATTTTTGGCCAAACATGAAGACTGAATTGGCAGATTATATCGCTAGGTGTTTTGAATGTCAATAGGTGAAAACTGAACATCAACACCCAACTGGATTACTTCAGTCGTTGCCCATTCCTAGCTGGAAATGGGAGATAATTACTCTCAATTTTGTTATTGGAATGCCTAAAAATCAGAATTTAAATGATTCTGTCATGGTAGTGGTCGATAAATTAAGTAAATAAACTCACTTTATACCTGTTAAAACTACGTATAAAGCTGTAAACATAGTTGATATCTTTCTAAAGCAAATTTTCTGACTGCGTGGAATACCAAAAGTTATAATCTCAGATAGAGACCCTAAATTTATAGGTAACTTTTGGAAATCTCTGTTTAAAGGATTAAACACTATACTAAATTTTAGTACTTCGTTCCATCCTCAAACATATGGACAAACTGAAAGAGTAAACCAAGTATTGGAAGATTTACTAAGAATGTATGTGAAAGACCAGCCAGGTACATGGGAGGATTATTTGCATCTGGTAGAATTGCTTATAACAATAATTATCAAGCGTCAGCCATATTTAGTCCTTTCAAAATATTGTATGGAAGGAAATGTAATACTCCTATCTCTTGGAGTAATCCGGTGGATAGATTAGTATTAGGTCCTGAACTATTAAAGAAAATGGAAGAAATTGTAAAGCAGGTACAAGGTAATCTGAAAATTGCGCAGGATCGACAGAAAAGTCAAGAAGAACTTAAGAGAAATCCAAAAGAGTTTCAGGTAGGTGAAAATGTGTTCATTAAGGTGAGACCCAAAAATAACTCTCTGAGTTTGTGTAGTCGTGCAAAATTAGCACCTCGTTACTGTGGTCCATTTGAAATACTGTCTAGGATTGGACAAGTAGCTTATCAATTAGCATTGCCACCAAATTTAAGAGTTCATAATGTTTTTCACATTTTTGTATTAAAGAAATATGTTCATGATGCTACTCATGTTGTTAACTGGAATGATGTACAGGTGGAACCAGAAGGAGATTTTCTGGTGGAACCGGACTGTATCCTCAGGGGAGGGAGATCACAATTCAGAACCACACCATTGGTCAGGTGAAGGTGCAATGGAAGCACCTTAGTCCAGAGGAAGCCACCTGGGAATTGGAAAGTAATATGTCGGATGCATATCCAATTTCGTTCCAGGGGAATTATGAGGATGAAGAATAAATAACATCGAGGACGATGTTATATTTTAAGGGGGTGTGTATGTCACATGCCCCAATTTTGTAAAAACAATTTTATATTATTTGAGGACAATATGTTAAATTTTATGCTAAGTTGTAATTGATGACTCAGCAGGGTCAAGGATAATTAATGTAAATTCTGAATATTTTATTTATAAATAAATAAAGGAGGAGACAACAGCTTAGGAGAGTTGTTAAAATAATGTTTACTGGTCAAATTGGTGGAGGAGACTGGGTGGAGAGCAAATTGACATGTGGCAGCATCCTCAAACCACTTCCAACTGTTGCAGGTGGCAACCTCCCTACATTTGGGTTCATGATTCCCCAAGAAAGTGGAATCAGAGCAGGTGGCTCAATTAATGACAACTGACCCAAAAGACCTAGGAAATCTTTATAAAAATTCCCATTGAAGAGAGCTGAGGCTACTCATTATAGAGAAGTGATCATTCAGGTTGAATGAATGTAATTTAGAGAAATTCAATGGAGGGGAAATCTGGAAAGTGTTTGAGGGGATAACTACTGATTGATCTAGTTGCAGCTTTTAAGCTGAAGATCATACTTTTGAGAGCAGAGTGTTTACTGAGATATTGAACTAGTTAGTTGACGAAGGGTTCTACTATTTGCATTCTCCACTAGTTCTCAGCCAAGAAGTCCTGGAACAGGATTGAAGGTCTTAAGAAAGCATTGTTTGAGCGCTCTCTAGGAGATTGGTAGGGAGGAACGACCTCCTAACATTGTTGTCGTCTGTCCTAAACAGGTTCTATGTTATTTGGTTTTATTGTGTTAGTTAAATAAATCTTAGTTCGACTGATATATGTGAATGTTAAAGTTCAGTTTGTGAAATGTTAGAATTTAGTATTCTTTTTAGATTTTTAAAGAAATGAAGTTGATTTAGAAAAGTAAGGTGTTAGAATGAAAATAAATTTCTAGACTGTGTTTTTCCACACCTGGAAAACCAGGCCGTACTCTAGCACAGTTAGAATACTTTAAATAGATGAAGAAAACTATAAGAGATTGAAATTAATAGATGGGGTTCTGTATCTGTAGATAGCAAAGTAATTTATTCAGTGTGTAAATTATTATGTAAGAACAATGTTATGGTTATTCATGTTTACTTCTTAATGAGTATAACTAGGTAAAAATGTTGGAAAAGAAACAATAGAACTACACTAGAGTTATAGTAAAGAAATAGACTGATTCAATAAAAATTATAGAATATACGGTTAAGTATCTAAAACAAGGTATTAACCACACTTAAATCTTTTATCTTAAACTATTATTTAATATATACTAGAATAGGATTATGTTTACAACCCTTTAATAAAAAAAGGTAATCAAAGTTACAGAGTTAATGTTTAAACCCTTACATAACTCTGAATATTTACTAAGTTACAGAACAGTAAACAAATGTAAATATAAATATAAAAAGTAAATAGAATTAAGCTATGAATTTACCTATTTAAGAAATAATTATTTACCAGTCAAGCTCTAAATCTGTGCAAGTTAAACCTCAGGGTCGAAACCCTAGTTCTTCTTTTATTTTCTTTCATAAAATTATTCTATAAAAACAGGATAAACAAATTAAACTAGAATACTATGAGTATGCACTACTCTGGGTATAGTCTTATCTCAAGAACTTACAGTATTTTTACAAACTCAATTATTTTGAAAGAAAAGAAAATATTTCATTAATAGGTTAGATTATTTCAATCCCATTGTAACAACGAAAAAGAGGTAAACAGAAACCACACACAACTAATAAATTTAAGAATGTATCTATGCAAGGGTTCCTTTTTAGTAAACCCTAGTTATTCTATCTTAACTGATAAGTATAAATATATAAATTTTACCTTAAGACTGAGCTTACGGCCTTCACAATAACCTTATCTAATTACAAGAGAAATCTTTAACAGTAAAAAATTATTTCACTGACAGTAAAGAAGAGCAAACTTCATTCACAGTAATATCCTTTATAAGACAAAGTATAATCTAACAGAGTATTATAAACAGAGATTAAATAAATATCACGAAGACAAGAGAACCCCCATAGAGTTAAGAAACCGAGTATGATATTACTTAGCCATAAGGCTGTAAATATTTCTTTTACAAGTCAAGAAAAGTTAAATGCAAGTCACGGCATCGAAATCGGAGCTACCCTACTACAGGCAATGGTTTTTATAACAAAAACAAGTTAAAAACTGAAAACCAAGCATCTAAAGACTAGAGGAACCAAAGCAGTTCTTCCTTGCCACGTTTTAACCGGGGCTTACCCATTGGTCTAGAGGTCAACCAATGTTGGATAGAATCCTTCAATCCTGTTTACGAATTGTCACCTGCAAGCAAACCCAAAGATTATAGTTAAAAGCCGTATTTTTCAAATTCTTAAAACTTGCACTTGAAATCTATAACATTAATATGATAAGATCCTTACTTGAAGGCAAAGGAATTTGGAGCCGAGGAGGAATCGAACCAGCACAACGAACATCACACTTTGAAGAACAAACCCTCGTGCTCACTTGTGACAGAGGCAGTGGGTTCACATTCCAAATTACACCAACGATGGAGAAGGTTAAACGCTATGGCAAGGGCAATGCAATGAAATAGCACTGAAAACCATGGACAGAGTAATACCACTCTCACGACGACACAGTGCCTACAGAAAGAACCAAAATATGAGCTGAGTATCTTTCAACCCTCATGCAAGAGTTGCAACACTTCACACACACACGATGGAGCTGAAAAACACGGGAACAGGCGAGCCCTCATGGCCGTAAAGAAACCAGACAGTGCAAATCCAAACCCTCGACAAAAAATGAAGAATACAGGGTTGCATTGCAAACTTTTAAATCTTTCATTGCACGGTGGAGGCTGCTCCAGGTGCCCACCGAAATATTTAGTCCACAGTGGGTCGAATGATATAGTTTATACTGCACTGTTGGGAAACCAAATTATTGTCAATAATTTAAATAGTGACAACAATGATAATATAATTACAAAGTAAAAAACATATCATTACAATGATATACCATAAAGTCAAGCAATGGTAAAGAGCCAAAACTTATAATTGCATCGTTATCCTTGTTTTATGTTAACCTTATAATCTTTCTTGGTAAAACATTTATGGAAAGATTATTAGTATAGTAAAGGCCTTTGAACATGAGTCGATAGTACTAATATTGACCATTTTATACCAACATAATGATGCATGACTATGTTATTAGAACTAGTTTTATGTAAACACTAATGGGTAAGACATTAGTTTATAAATCAACAATGTGTATATAAAAAAAATAGTATTTAACCCTGGAATAACTCTTACATTTATATATATAGTCTATAGTGCCTTGGTATAAGTTAAACTTCTTGGAAGTTGGTGATCTTTTGGGTCTTCACAAGGAACCAAAACTCTAAATGAATCAAACCAATGTTAGATTAGACTTAGTAAATGGAGATAGTAAGAGTATCCGGGATTAAAGCTAGTGTCGCTTATTACTATTAATAAATGATATGGTAATGAAATCTTGCTACAATACTTGTGGCATGAAGAAACTTGGAAGATCGAAATTGTAACTTGACGACTATTGTGCAAGTGAACATTTATATCTATAATACAATAATAAGCTAATAAAATTCCTCAACTAGAGCATGATTAAAAGTAGAGCTAAGGGTTCTAATGTAAGCTTGTTCTTGGAAGGCCTTAGATTTATTTCCATGCTTATGAGCAGTGTTTTAAATTCTAGAAATAACAACAGCAATAAACTCTTATTTCAGCAAAAGTGTTGTTATGCTAAATCATGAGCTCTATGTAGAACTTGTAAGTAACTTAACTTATAGCTGGAAAGAAGAATTGTCTAAAGTATAAGTCATTCTAATGAAAGACATTGAGTATGGCAAGGTTATTAGTCTTTACGACATAAACTTAAAATATTGTCTTAAATGCAAAACAAATAAAGAAAAGTCACTTTACCTCATAGTATCCTTGATCTCTAATAATCAATTTTTACTCTAGCATTTTATATATGCTAAAGAAGTACATTTGGATTTAACTCTTTAACAAACTCCTACTTGGTAAAAAATTTATCTGTTGAACTTGCAAGATCCAGAATTCCAATTGAGTTAGCAATTGCTAAGTAAGCCCCAGTTAGAACATAACTTCTCACCTACTTGACAAATCAAATCATCAGTATAACTAGAAGTAATTGAATGCATATCATATACATAACATATCAAAATTAATGTGGTATTACTTTTTATGTGTTTGAAGTTAATCATTACTTTTGTTAACTGATTCATTTTTCCGCTAGCCGCTAGTAGTTATCAAACTGCGACTATAAACACTTTATGTTACATTAAATTTTTTTAATTTTTGTGAAAATTTGGGGTTATGACAAACGACTACCTTGAATGGTATCCCTAGATCATGGGACTCATTCATTTAAGGAATTTGTGCAAGAAGGAAGCTGATATCTTTCAACAAACTTAGAAGAAGAAGCTAGACATGTTACAAGAGAAGAAAAGATGGGAGAAATTGACGATCAAGATCTCACATTTCACACCAGGAAGAACTTCAATAAGAAGGAGAAGAAGGAGAATTTTCATCACATAAAGAAGAAGGACAAGAAACCGAAGAAGACCAAAAGAGATATTTCAAATGTTCGATGCTACACTTGTGATGAAAATGGACACTTTGCAAGAGATTGTCCCATCAGGAAAAGGAGATACCATGCTCATGTTGCCGAATATGATGAACCAACAAACAAAATATTTAGATGGGATAAGGATTATTCAGATGAAGAGTATGTGCTAATCTTAGCACTTACTGGCACTATCTCACATGGAAGCAATGATTGGTTTGTGGATAGTGGAGCTTTCAAACATATGATGGGATATAAGGAATCATTCGTTAATATATATAAACATGACTCACCTCACAAGGTGAAACTTGGGGATGACTATCAATATCCCATAAAAGGGAGTGGAGAAGCTTCATACAAGATTTACTCTGGGAAATACTTAAAGATGAAGGATGTGCTATATGTTCCAGGATTAAAGAAGAACCTTCTCTCTATTTCTGCACTAGATGCAAAAGAGATTAGGGTTGCTTTTGTCGATGGCCAAGTTATGATGTGTCCTAGAGGAAAGATAATAGAAGATGTAACATTTATTGGATAAGAAGATGGAGGCTTGTACAAGCTGAAGGGACATCCTGAACAAGAACTAGTTCATGAGTGAATTGAACCAAGTGAACTATGGCATAGAAGGCTTGTACATGTGCACTATAGAGCACTACCGATGGCAAGAAAAGCAGTCTTAGGACTGCCAGAGATCGAGGTAAAGCATGAAGGAATTTGCAAAGTATGTGCACAAGAAAAGAGCATGAAGAAGACATTTCCCAGCAGTGAGAGCAATGCTAAAGGAATACTAGATATAGTACACTCAGATGTATGTGGACCTATGTCCTCTAGTTCATTGAGCGGGTATGTGTACTATGTTTCCTTTATGGATGATTTCTCATGCAAGACTTGGATATATTTCTTGAAAGGGGAAAGTGAAGTTTTTAGTAAGTTCAAGGAATATAAATCCTTGGTTGAGAACCAAACAGATAGGAATATCATGACTCTATGGTAAAATAATGGCAGAGATTTCACTTTGGATGAATTCAAGGAACTCTACATAGAGTCTATGATTAAGAGGGAGTTGAGAACTCCATACAATCCTCAACCGAATGGGGTCACAGAATGAAAGAACATAACCATCATGGAGGTAGAAAAAGCTATGCTTCATGATCAGGACCTTCCTATACACCTTTGGGTGGAGGCAGCAAGACCAACTGTATATGTACATAACCGCACTCCTCATCGAGTGCTTGACAATAAGACTCCTGAAGAGGATTTCTTAGGAGAGAAACCATACGCCATCCATATGAGAATATTTGGATTCCTAGTGTACATACATATCCCAAAGGAGAAAAGGACAAAGCTCGATCCTTTTGGGAGGAAGGATATATTCGTAGGATACAATGATACATTAAAGTCCTACCGAATATAATTCCTAGGATTCAAGAAGATCGAAATCAGTAGAGATGTAACCTTTGATGAAGACTTGGAATACCTCAGATCTAGGAGGAAACCCATTCAGGATGTCTAGGAACCTAAAGAGATGAGAGGAAGAGATATGGAGAAGCAATTCCAGAGGACCATGAAGATCATGACATGATAGAACCACAAGATTCGGTAGAGACATTTCTTGAGAAGGACTCCCACAAGAGGAAACCAACATGGGCATGAGAGCTCATACGAGAAGCTAAAAGGTATAGCGCTCCAGAGGGAATACATAGAGAGAGAAAAAGGGAAAATCCCTATAATAGCTATGTGGATCTGATGTGTGACATCATTGAGAAAGAACCTTCCACCTATGAAGATGCTACACAAAAGAAAGAATGGAAGGATGCAATGATTGAGGAATATCAGTCGATCATGAAGAATGATGTCTGGGAGAATGTTTTGAGACCGGAAAAGAAGTCTATCGTGACTTCGAAGTGGATCTTCAAGATCAAGCATGATGCAGATGGAATCATCGAGAAATATAAGGTGAGATTCTTATCACGAGGCTTCTCACAAAAAGAAGGCATAGACTACGAAGAGACATGTGCAGCTATGGCAAGGTACAATTCCATTAGGACCATACTTGCTTTGGAAGCAATTATGAATTGGAAAATACACCAGATGGATGTCAAGACAACTTTCTTAAATGGTGTAGTTGAGGAGGAAGTGTACATGGAACAACCATTGGGACTCGAGACACGTGATAGGAAGACCCATGTGTGCAAATTGAATAAGGCCTTGTATGGATTGAAACAAGCACTGAGGATATGGTACAACAGGATGGATAAATTCCTGATGAGCTTGGTCTTTACCAAGAGTAGTCAGATTTCAAACTCTAGTTCAAGATGGAAGACATAATACCAATGATACTCTTGCTATATTTCGATGACTTGTTTATAACATGCAAAGATGAACTCATTAAAGATGCAAAGAGGAGACTTGATATAGAGTTTGAGATGAAATAACTAGGTATGATGCACTACTTCTTAGGCATGGAGGTGTGGTAGAGTGCAGATGGGATATTCCTTAGTCAAGGAAAATATGCAGTGGAGATTCTAAAGAGATTCGTAATGATGGATTGCGAGGCAATGACCACACCTATGGCATATAACTTGAAGCTTCCAAGTGATGATTCATCTGAGAAGGCCGATACCATAATGTATCATTGGATGATTGGCTCATTGATGTATTTGATGAATACAAGACCATACATATGCTTTTCGGTGAACACCCTGACCCAGTTTGCGACAGATCCGAGACATGTTCACCTGATAGTTACAAATCATATACTAAGGTACCTAAAAGGTACAATGGATTATGGGATCAAATATGATGCGAATCAGAATATTGACCTACATGGTTATGTTGATTCAGATTGGGAAGGTAGCACCACTGACAGGAAGAGAACCTCAGGTTGTTGCTATAGTTTGGGATCTGGAATGATCTCCCAGTTCATCAGGAAGAAATCATGTGTGGCGCTGAGTAGAGTCGAGGTAGAGTATGTTTCCGCTTTCTTGGCTAATTGCAATGCAACGTGGCTTCAAAAGATACTATCTAACTTGTTTGATATCCAGTTGGATGTGACTTGTATCTTCTGTGACAACCAAAGTTACGTGAAGCTATCAAAAAATCTCGTGTTTCATGACAAGTCAAATCACATTGAGATCAAGTTCCACTATATTAGGGATATGGTGCATAGAGGAGCAATGAAGCTCCAGTATGTGGAAATGGAGGAGCATATAGCCTATATGTTAACTAAGCATCTTGTGAGAGTAAATTTTGAGTACTTTAGAGAAAGACTTGGTGTGATCCAGATCGAGATCCCTCGAAAGAGGGAGTGATGTGTTCTAGAATAGCTAGAGAGACAGGTTGTTTGAGCATAAAATCCTGGCGAAGCTTGTAGGTTGCTAAGATGTAATCATACCTGTAGTTTGTCCTTGGATGTAATCAGTCCTAGCGAAACTTGTAGGTTATCCTTGGATGTAATCACTCATAATATGTTACAGAATCATAATATCTCACATGGGAAATGAGACAGGTTGTCCTAGGGGGAAAAATCATGGTGCAACAGGATGCTTGGACGTAATCAATCATGTAGGTTGTCCTCAGATGTAATCAGTCCCTACGCAGCTCATAGGTTATCCTTGGATGTAATCAGTCTTGAGACGAGTTATCCGAATGTAAAATGAGACTTGGTGTGGTACGCTGGTTATTTGGATGTAATACACCCAATGGGTTTTCTGAGTGTAAAAATGAGAATTGGCATGGTACACAGGTTACTCGGATTTAATATGTCCTGAAGGTTATCTGAACAGAAAAGATCCTAGAGGTAGGTTGTTTAGATGTAATGCCTTGAAGTTGACCTAGAATGCAAAAAGTCCTGATGCAACAGGTTGTTGGGTTGTAATCAATCCTTACACATATATCCATATATTTGTGTTCCCATGTTGACATGATAAGGTCATGAAGCATGAGATGTGCACCTAGGAGGTTCTCTGATAGAACATAGGTCGATCATGGATGGTTTGTGTGTTTTGTTTTTTGCAGGACAAAATAGATGATATGGATACTCCGAGAATAATGTAGAAGATGAAGGTTATTACCGTGGTAATGTAAAGAAGGTCCTGGACAGTTCCTACATGATGGCTTGCTCGAGATGTGATGAAGACCTGGCAGAGGACTAGGCCTACACCCAACACAAAAAAGGGATGGCTATGTAGAAACGATGATCAAATAATAAGATGATGATGAAACCAGCTATGATGATGACTCTATGACTCCATGATGATAACTCTTCGATGAAGACTTGACCAAACGTGTTGATGACTGTGAAGAGCAAGAATACCTTCCTAGTTAAGAGGAAGTGTTGATGTATTTATAACTTCAGAATATGTTCTGATGTATATTACCACTGTATGTCATTGTACCCCCATTGGGGATGTGTTTACCCCCTTGCAGGATGTCTTAATTGTGTCTAGACCTTGAGTTACAACCTTCGTTGTAATTTAGGGAAATAGTCCTATTAACACTGTTTTCAACAGTCTAATTATGAGCTTGACAGAATTTTGAGGAGGACGTTGGATGCGTTGAATTCATTAAACGAGATTCATAATCAAAGGCTAAGATTGATCGGATGGCAGATCAACAGTGTCGAAACATTTCGCACGGCGGACATGCCCGACCGAAGCCACTTTTCCAGATTGTGAAATAGTTTAAAGGACGGAGGCATCTAATGGTCGAGATGAGATCCGAAGTAGATATACGGTCTCATTCGATTTTGCAAAACAGACTTGTGCGAGTAAAGCTACGATTTCAAATCGTGAAAGGTGGTACCGGCCCCGAATATCAACGGTCATGATAAAGAAGGGAAGAGATCTACGGTTGTGGTCCATTTCGCAATACAAACTAGCAAGGTTGAAGACCAGGATTTCTCATTGTGAAAAGGAATGGGGCCCACTCGGATCAATGAATACATGAAGGGGTCGATCATGATCGACGATTGAGAGAAAGCCTTGGTCTAAAACTACTCATTGAATCTAGAGAGGAAAATTGGCGGCAGAGGTAAAGATGACGTGGACAGTGGATGTGAAAGTTCCCCCCAAATTGAATGGCCAAGGAGGCCCCAAAGATGCAAGTGTCACATCCAATGCAAAGGCAATAGGGGAAGGGACATTCATATGTGTAACCCACCTCTTGGCGTATAGGTCGATACCCCCAAATGCCATCTTTGATAAACCTGAGGTGAAGGTCCTGTCCAATGACGTTAACTTCTTTGACTCCGATGGACTGGCACATAGTTTGCGTGGGAAAAGATAGGAGGCACAGGTTTTGAAACAGTGAATCAAGCATCTACACAAAGTCAAGAGAAGCTGCGAACTAAGTCCGCTCAACACCACCCTCATAGTGAGTGAAAAGTCAAGAAAGGTCAAATACACAGTCCTTGAAACCAGCTTGGCAGCCACGCGGGAAGTGATTAGAATCCTATCCATTATCAGATAATCCAATTGAACATCAAAAGAGAATATCCCCACCCTGGCGTCACACGGGCTACTGTCACGTCGACTGGTGTTCAAGACTATAGCCATCTCTAGGCCGTTTCAGCTTGCCCTATATAGATCTGTATTCTGAGATTGTCGAGGTATGAAACTGTACAAACAGTGCGAGCTAAAGGTTAAACTCCGAAGAGTGTTGAGTCCCTTCATAGACAGCCATGGATGTGTGGATTGAGAAGTTAGTTCAACAAGGGATATTGATGGTTGGCGAACATAAGATTGTGTTTGTTCATCTTTCTAGTTATCTGCACCGAGAAGTCACCAACCACTGGGGCACAGATGTTAAGCACCTAGGGAATTTTGATTGTTTCCACACCTCCCTACCCTCAGATGCTCTGTGCTTGGGCTTTTACATCCTAGGGACATATCTCTGACACCTCTAGTAGCTGTCATGACCTCTGAATTCCTAACATACAATGATGGAAGAGCTGTTGGAGCAAATGCTCAGTCTGGGATAGTGGAGGTCCGAAGCCTTCATCACTGCCCCTATGATTTCCACTTAATGACCTTTCCTTGAAAGAGGAGGGGTTCAAATGCACACCCAACTACATGGCCTATGATAAAACCCTCATCGTAGGAGGAAGAAAGTGGTACAAGGATGATAAGCTTCTTAAGTCATTTATCGTTACCAAGTGCGTGACCGTCGGCATGCAACATGGCAATCACTTTCACGAAGTGGGGAGGAAGAAAACTATGTGTTGTCAGTCCATGTTTTCAGGCGTTGTAGCTCTATAATGTTTGTTTATATTTATAAAACGTGGCAATAGTTCCACTCTCTATACTGTTAATGCATTATTGTGACTGGAAACAGTATTTAGGCTTGTTTCAGAGAATAGTCTTAGCACTAGAATAATATAAATACACTCCCGATAGAGGGAGATAGAGGAGGTTGAAAGGTTGGGAAAACCTTCAAGGGCTGAGGCTCTCCATTGTAAATAAGATCTGATGCCTGTGTTATGAATAAGATTACAGAGGAAGAGTTGTTTCTCAAGATAGAGACTCATGTGTCGTTGCTTCTTTCAATATGTATTTTCTTTACGTGAAATGTATATCTTGTTTCCATTCCAGTTTGTTGATTGCTTTCATGTCTGTAACTTAGTGTATAATAGTTTGGAATTCATACTTTCTATGCTCCACCTGTTGTTTCAGACATTTATCAAGTTTTCTTCTAAAGTTGCATGAAATTCATCTCGCTGGTGCTCCACGCGATGGGTTGTTCTCTCTTGTCCCCTAACCATCCGCTAAATATCTCCTGATTGCGAGATCGATAGCTATCTTGCCTCTGTTTGTAACCTCAGGCCATTCTTTTCCTCATGCAAATGTTCCATACTCAGGTTTTCGACTCCATTACCAATGGTCCCATGCCCTGATAATCCCACCTGCATCTCACGTCACTCTACTTTGTCCCATTCCAGGAGTTCGGTCTCTTGACCATCCTTGAGCGAATATCTTACATGGAGTAAGAACTTGAAGATATGAGAGAGATCCCTCTATGACTGCGTAGGTCTAGAGGCACAGTCTAAAGTGGTTTTGCTATTATGTGGGGAGTGGGCCTCCCCCTCAACCTTGGGGATCCAAATCCCAATGCTAACAAACTAGCGCCGTTGTCGGGGATGAAATTGAAGATCCTCCCTAGGAAAAATGACATGGTTTTAGATCTAATTGTTGATGGTGAACAATGATCAGACATCAAGAAGGTTGAGCACTTTTCACTTGGAGACTCCACTCTTGGAGGGTCCAGACTTCAGCGACTCGGCTGGTGGTACGACCCAGAAATCAAATGATAAAAAAAAATATGGGCATGCTCCGTCCAAAAAGTGAACATCTTGTAAGGCTCAAAGAATGCGTGGTGGAAGGTCAAGATGCTCAAGTCTACATTTCTTCCAAGAAGCTTTGTCTCATCTTGTAAGTTTATTCTTATCCTTCCCTAAATTTATTAGAACAGTCTTCTATGGTTCAATTCATTCGGAATAGAGCTATAAATATATTCCTGTTTATCCTTCTTTACGAACCGAAATCATTGCGTCGTCTTGTACATCTGGTTTGGACCTAGATTTCCCTCTAGAGGCCCACGACATCAAAGGTCACCCCCATGAAATTCATGAAACCTCGGTCAATAGCATAGCTATTGCACCTAACCTGGTCTCTCCCATTTCTCCAAGCCGGTACAAACCATTACAACTACCTCCCATCCTCCATGATTTTCCTGCAAAACATCACAAGTACCTCCCCAAATTTGATGGAGAATCTAGAGACTTCACTGCTGAGAAACATTTATAAGCCTTTGAACATTTCTCTGACCTTTTTGAGATAGAACATGATGATGTCTACATGAGGGATTTCACCTAGTCCTTGCAAGGAGATGCTAAAGAATGGTTCAAGCACTTGCAGCCTAATTCCATCAACACTTGGGAAGATTTTTCTCGCAGCTTCTTAAAGTTTTGGGGTAGGAGAAGGCCGCTGGATCAAATTATTTCATAATTTTATTCTCTGAAGAGACATGAAGGTTAGCCCTTTTCTAGTTTTAACAGAAGATTCACAAGCTTTTATTATAACATGCCTAAGGAGGTCCAACCTCTTGAGAACGCTGCTAAAATCTATTATGCAACCACCTTTCCTCCTGAGTTGTCCCTGCTTCTTTCAGAAAGAAAATAAACCACTATGTAGCATATGTTTATTGATTGTTTGGAGGTTGAGGAAAACCTTAAGATGTCCACAAATTTGTCGGATCAAGACAGTGGTGGTGAAATAAAATTGGTTTGGCCCTACAAGTAGAATGAAAAAGTTAATGTTCAGCTAAAGCTTTCTCTAGGTATAAAGAAGGATGATCGGCCCGATATAGGAGCATGTGGCTCTACAGGCTTGTTCTCTGGAGATTGCGACCTGCGCTGCCCCAGATCTGTACAAGACAATTTTAAGAAGGAATTCGGTGCACCTGTGTATGATGAATATGAGGAAGAATACCCGTGGGTTGTACCTGATAAGCTAGTCGTGGAACCAAGACCCACTGATGGAGAGGACCAAGATGCTATGTGAAGTCCGGAGGTTAAAGAAGAAAAAGGCGATAGGGGCACCGAAGGTGATAGCCTACCCTTGTGTTATGCCTCTTTTGAATTAATACGACACATGATTAAAGCCTCTAAGAAAAAGCAGAAAGAAGGGGAGATGGTGCGGTCCAGAGACTTGTACAGGAAATAGGATGATAAGAAGAAGCAGCCAGGAAATTCCTCTCCAGCTACTGATACGTCAGGAATTTGTGATGAGGTGTCAAGTCATGGAGAAGGATGCAGTAGTACTCAGATAAATACATTTTTTAATGTTCTGCCTTCAAGAATATTTCCCCGTATAGGAGGAATATGCCTACTCGGTTCCATTGGGGAAAAGAAGAACCTCCATCCTGGGGCACATGAAGCCCTCGTTGCAGAAATTTCAGGCGAAAAAGGGTATGTTTCATTGAAGAAAGATTCTATGGGCCCTCTTCTACAATCGTCCAAGTATCAACCTGACATACCACCAGAAGAAAAGAGTTCCGGACAACTTTCCCATGAGCGGAGGACGGAATATATATGGGGTTGCCATGTTTTCTATGACCCCATAGAAAAGTACATGGAAAGGATGGGTAACGGTAATGACTGGTCACGTCTCTGCTGTAAAGATCAGTCTATATTCTATAGCCTTCTTCCATTAGCTATTTCATTTCTGTCCATCAAGCACAAAAAAAGAACAACACTATTAGGCAAGTTGCTTGATTGGCTTCATTGGAAGTCTGATTTCACTTAATCAGGCTTATGAACTAAATTAGGTAGAGTAGGTAGGAACCGATAAGCTTGACAGTCGTCAAGCATTTCCTTCGTTACTATTTTATTTTTCTTTCATTTTTAGTTATAAGCACAGGTTTGCAGTCAATATCTTGAATTTTCAAGAGTGGCACTTGGTCTACGGGGGTTCTTTGCTACCTCACTGGGACAATAGCATCCCTCATGGAGCCTGTTGTTAACACTTTGTTTTCAATAGTCTAATTATGAGCCTGAGATAAGTTCGAGGAGGATGTTGGATGCACTGAAGGAATTAAACGGATTCATAATCAAAAGCTAAGATTGATCAGATGGCAGATCAATGACGTCGAAACATTTTGCACGGCGAACATGCCCGATCGAAGTCACTTTTCCAGATTGCGAAATAGTTTAAGGGACAGAGGCATCTAACGGCCGAGATGAGATCTGAAGCAGATCTATGGTCTCAGTTGATTTCGTAAAATAGACTTGTGTGGGTAAAGCTGTGATTTCAAATCACGAAAGGTGGTACCGGCCCCGAATATCAATGGTCATGATAAAGAAGGGAAGAGATCTACGGTTTTGGTCCATTTCGTAATACAAACTAGCAAGGTTGAAGACCAGTATTTTGCATTGCGAAAAGGAATAGGGCCCACTCGGATCGACGGCTACATGAAGGGGTCGATCGCAATCGATGATTGAGAGCAAGCCTTGGTCTAAAACTGCTCGTTGAATCCAGAGAGGAAAATTGGCAGCAGAGGTAAAGATGATGTGGATGGTGGATGTGAAAGTTCCCCCCAAATTGGATGGCCGAGGAGGCCCCCAGGCTACAAGTGTCGCATGCAATGTGAAGATGAAAGGGGGAAGGGACATTCATATGTGTAACCCGCCTCTTGGTAGACAAATCAATACCCCCAAACACTGTCTTTGATAAACCTAAGGTGAAGGTCCCTTCCAATGACGCTAACTTCTCTGACTCTGATGGACTGGCACGCGGTTCGCATGGGAAAAGACAGGAGGCGCAGGTTTTGAAACGGCTGTTGGGCACCTTATATGCAAGTGAATTACAACTAACATACATAGTGTACAATATTTATTGTCAACCCATGGAAGTCTTGTATTTCAAGGATAACATGCACAGTATATGCTTAAACACGAAATTACTGTAACTGAACAATACTATCCTCTGTTCGGCTATGCTCATCCCAAAAATCTAATTAATCTAGTTACCTTCTAAGGAATGAAATCACAATTACCTTCTGCTATTCTTGATCTAAGAATGGAAAGATAAAAGTTACATCTAAGTTACAATTGCAGATAAAGGGGAATTTTGTTCAAACCACTTAATGATTAACTCAACTATCTAATCTGATTGTCCTAGGAATCCAAAGACATAAATTGAATATTGATCTAGGAATTCGAAATATAGAAATTGAGTTCAGCTTTTTTATGAAATTGAAGTACATGAATGAAGTTCTGTAATCATAAAACTAAGAGACAAGCTACAAAGATTCATGGAAACAACAACTAAAATATCTAAGGATGAGCAGAGTTGTTACATTTACCACACGAATTGCATAAGAAATAATTACCTACTCAGTCAACTGTCACACCATGCCACTACAAGTATCGAAGAGATGCAATCATGACACACTGTAAATCCACACTTGTTACAGCTTCCTATGAAGAAATAAAATTAACATAACATCACACAACGAAATAATTGAAAATGCTTAATTTAACTCAGTGATCCTTGTAGAAGGCGGGCCCAGCATTCACATAGAGATGTTGGCTGAACACACGTAAAAACCTTTAGATCAGAAGTAACTCCTTGTATTAAAATACAGAGTGATTTCACAATTCCTCCTCACAGCTAATACAATGAATTGATTATATGTTCAACAACCCCTGGTTAGAAATAGTTCTCCATATTTATACAATGTAAATCATAACATCCTATCCTATTATGGGGCATCCATGAAGATCTCTGATCTTCAGGTGCCCTAAATGACAATAGCTGTTACAAACGTGGAAGGATGAAAAATAGGAAATATATAAAAAATGTTAATCGCCCCAGGAGTGACGATATCTTCAGATTATGGCTATACATGAGCAGCAACGCACTGTTGACCTCCAAGTATGACGCATTCTATTACAGCTACCTTGGCACAGCTTTGTCCGGGATATCACATTGGAACCACATTCCTTGGGTAATGATAGGATGGACGGGGATCAGCTTGAGCAATGAATGCCCATCTTTTTCGTAGCATGTTCAGCCCAATTTTCGTGCAGTCCATATATCTCAAAATACCTTTATAAACCATCATATGTTAGCGCATTAAGAGATATGAAGCCTTAATTATCACAATCATAAGTATTAATAAAATAAAACAATGACCAATCATACCTTGGTGGTTTGAAGAGTAGAGTGGGGGTAAAACGTTTATTTGGCATGCTCAATGGGGTAGGATAGAACAAGAAGAGGTAATTAAGGGTGGTCAAAAGAGGCCATTTCTGGGCCCAACATCTCCCCCCAACCGTCCTGTTGCATGTCCTCATGCAACAACCTCCATTACTCCGAATCCATATCTTGCACTGAGCTCTGTTCATGGAGAGAAGAGAAGTTGTAGGGGAACTCAGATGCCCCTTCTTTTTCTATGAACCCTCTGTGAGCAATCCAATATCTCCAGCATCGCTGCTCCTCTACCTTGGTTAGTGAGAAGTCCATCCTACATGGTTTTTTCGGCCACCAGATGAGGGGAAATTTAAATTTCAGGCCCAAGCAATTAGCCCCACATTCCCTGATACATCCAACATAACCCTCGACCCTGGAAAGTGCCTGTTCAAAATTTCTAAAATAATAGGGGTCTCTACTCCTGAGTATAGGAGAGGTAACCTACCATCTGTGCTTACTTCCTTCCAAAGCTGCTTGTTGGTGTATAGAAATATGGTTGGTGCAGGTAGAGATAACTTCCTCCTACAGTTCCATTATGTGCTGAGTCTGGATGGGGTGTGAAAGCAAACTCCTGTTTCGAGCAAGAAAAATAATCGGATTTTGAGGCTCACTTCGAACCCATAGGTTAGAGTGACCTTCATTGTGAGAAAAGGTTTGAAAATACCTTTCCCATTGAGCATGATTACTCATAAAAGAAGCAAAGGCCCTCAACTGAATAGCCCCTGAAAAAGGGACAAGATTTGAATGGCGGTCCAGAGGGCAAGCCATCTCATGCAAATATAATTCACACAGCAAATTTTGATCTTCAAAATCACTTCTTAAAAACGTTTCCAAAAATTTTGCTGAGGTCGTTATCTCAAATGACCTCCCTTCTTTCATAGCTCTCAACTTAAACCAAAAAAATTGTTCAAACAGGAAGACAGGGTAAGAAGAAGAAGGTACCCTAGTGCCCAGGAGTTCTTGAGAGAGAGAGCATACATCTGCTCTTTTTCCTTCTACATAAACTGGAACTTTTTCAGCTCCCTTAAATTGCTCTATAGCTCTTCCTCTCAAAGTCTCTGGGTCATACGTTCTTCCACCCATTTCTCCTCCAGTCTCATGATAATATTTTTATGCTCAGTAAGGGAAATTATCCCTTCTTGGTATTCCTCCACCTGGCTCTTCCATTTTATTACCTCCATTCTTAGAATTGAGACTTCTGCTGTAAGGTTTAGGGTTTCTTCTTCATGATGCTCCTCCTTGTCAGAATCCAGTTCAATGAAGTTTTGAAGGGGATCAATCCACACCTTGTCACCTGATGTGCCACATTGGACACCCTGCACATCTGAAGCTATCTCAGGGGGTGCTGGTTCTTGTGTGACAGGAACCTTTTCTGGACTCTCTTCAGCAACAACATCCACCACTCTTGGAAATGCTGGTTCTTGTGAAACAACGTCCTCTTTTTGGGGTTCTCTCATGGCAATTTTGGCAGCTGACTGTGAGGACGTTGGTTCTTGTGGAGCAAATTCCTCCTAAATTTTAATTCCATTTTCTACCTGATTATCAGCTGCTATCTCAACCAGAGGCTATGAGGCTACTGGTTCTTGTGTGACAGAGCACTGTTCTTATTTTTCCTCCTACTGCTAAGATTGGATGTCTTCTTAAGTATGCAAAATTCTTTATTAAACTCCAGAGTGCCCTCAATTCATGGTTCTCCTCCCATTTGGTTAGCCACTTGGACAAGCACATTAAGGGATGCTGGTTCTTGTGTGACATCACCCTGTTCAATCCCATCATTTCCTTGTTGTTGTGGTTCCACTTCTATAACTTCTGTGTCATGGGAGGACTTTGGGGTCATAGTGCAATCTTCATCCCCACAATCAGGAATAACTTCATCCCTTGGTTCCTCCGTCCCAGAGTTGGTGGAAACTTCAGCAAGAATATTTAAAGATGTTGGTTCTTGTGTGACAACATATTCTTTCTCTGCAACTTCCTCTGTTGTAGGTGCAGACTGTTGTGTTGTAAAGACATGAATTACAATCTTGTGGCCTGCTTCCTTAAATATTTCTCCATAGGTGGGACAGACCACTCTTTCTTCCTCATTGCCAGGCTCGGTAGGATTTGGTCCCTCCAATTGATTCGCAGCCTCCACCAATGTGTGCAACTTCCTTTCACCCTATTTTATGCACGCTTCTTTCCAATTTTCCAATTCCTTTCTCAGTTTTTGGACTTCCTCTTTTAATAGCCTATTTTTGAACATAAGTCCTTCAATTTGGGGTTCTTCTTCGACCGGCCCCTGTGGGGCATCAATTGGCCTGGGTTCAAGAATGGGGAACTCAATTTGTGCTTCTAAGGTTCCCATCTTTTCCTTACTGCTTCTGCAACTGCAACCGACCTGGTTCTTTTCCTTCTTATTGGTGGAGATATCTTAATTTCATCCTTTGATCTCTTCCTTTTTCTTTGTGGTGCTGGAGTTTCTGGATTCACAGCTGAGGTAGAAGGAATGTTCCTAGTTCCAGCATTTTATTGTTCCTCGGGATGTTCTTCCTCAATAAAAGTTCCTCCCCACTCGAGTGAGGATTCAATGGTCACTAGCTCAGTATTTTTTTCTGTTGCCATGGCTCTATCATCTTCGGGTTCAATTGTCACAGTATCTAATGCTGCTCCAATTTCACCCTTTGTTGTCAGAGATACCCTATTATTTAGTTCTTCCACAGGGTTTTTATGTACATATTCTCTCAATTGTTCTGCTTGTGCCCTTGGTTGATCCTATGATCCAGTCTCATCTCCCCCCCAACTATTTTGGAGGGGCTCCGATCCTCCTGTTGTGCTTCATTTTCCCCCAACTGTGGATGGACCTGCTCTTCTTCTATTGGGATACCGGGAAAAGGAGCGGGTTCCTGAACTTGAGCTGTAAATTGCTCCCAGGTTATATTGTGTTGAGAAAGGGTCTTTAAGATGATTAATTTAATGAGGCCATGTTGGGTTAGTGAGGCGAGTGGGTGTTTGGCAGCTCGAACAAACCCTGCCATATGATACAAATCATTGAGCAAATAATATGGAATATTTAACAAAACCCTGTGATGGAGATGAGATAGTAAAGAGAATTCAGAATTATAGACGGTTTGGTACCTACCTTCACAGGTGATATATTTCTTGAGGAAAACAACGAATTGATTACATGGCTATGGTAATGACTGTAATACTATGCCTCTTTTTGTCATTTGAATCTGCTCCCCCTCTATTAGAAATTCCTATATTGCTATAGTAGTGGGGACTCGATGTCCAAACCAAGCCCTTCCCACTTGAGGAATACCAATGACCTCAGCCATAATGGCTTCAGAAACTTCAATGCGCAATCCCCAAACCTCTGAGTGAGTTTCTGTGAGATTTAGAGAAAACTGTAAGGCTGCTTCATGGTGAAATCCATTCAAACGTTCGACAAAATTCTGTCCAATCGGCAGCTTGAAATATAGCGAAGACTGCAACATTTCTCTTGAGTTCTCGTGTGTTTGAAGGCTCATAACGAGCTGGAATCCCCATGTTTCTGACTTCAAAATTAGTTTGTTGTTCAATAGATTATAGACTCCGACAATGGAGGTTACATCACAGAGTATGCATGGACCGTTGAGAGGAGAGTTAGGCAAATTTGGAAAGTTTCAGCGCACCGGATTATTTGAAATTTTATTCTGAATTGGGAAAGGTGGCGGTTATTAGGTAGCAGAATTAGTCTTTATGTCGCACGAGCAGAGAGTTAATAGATGCAATAATGGGCATAAAAAGGGAGGTACAACTGATATTGTTAAATCATATTGATACTTAATCAAGTGGTTAATCACAGCCATACCTTCGAAAATGCGCACTGGATGTCCTTCGGAGAATAATAGAACGTGTGGTTGTAGACATTGTGGAAGCTGAACTTGTGCACTATGCAGTTATTAAATATAATCATTATTATGGAGGTACTGCAATAATTCTTTCTGCCAGTGAAGCAAAAACCATCGTGTCAAAAGGGTCAGAAATATGAGAAATATCACATTATGGGTCAGATTGTTGGAATTAGGAATCGAAGCCATATCTAGAGGAGTTGATGGCATGCAAAAAGATCTGCTAATAACACAGGAGTCACAGCCGCAGGTCATAAAGAACTCGAAGCAGAGATGCAACCTTCAATGCTAGAAAAATCAGCTAAATATAGCGGAGTTGTAGCTGCTGGAAAAGATCTCGTAGTTGCCAAAAAATATGTCGCAGCTGCCGAAAAAAAAGATGTCACGGCTACCGGAAAAGAGGGAAAAAATGTTAAGCGGATGGAAAGTGACTACGCTGGAGCGACGGGAAACGGGTTTTATGGTCAAAAGTGAAACGGGGTCACAACGTCTGGAAATGGAAGAAGGCAGAGTTTCATGATGTGGTAGCTGCCGGAAACGGTATTGTAGCCTTCAAAAAATGGGTGTCGCAGCTGCTGAAAAATAGGTTGCAGCTGCCAGAAAAAGGTGTTGCAGCGGCCGAGAAAAGGTGTTGCAGCTGTCGAAAAATGGATTGTAGCTGCCAGAAAAAGGTGTCACAGCTGCCAGAAAAAGGTGTCGTAGCGGCCAGGAAAAGGTGTTGCAGCTGCCGGAAAATGGATTGCAGTGGCTGGGAAAAGGTGTTGCAGCGGTCAGGAAATGGGTGTCGCAGCTGCCGGAAAAAGGCGTCACAGCTATGACAAATTTATTTAAGGGAAAAAAAAAAATTTGTGGTGCGGGAAGGCACAGAAAAATGACTTCTGGTCGATAGGACCGATCTGACCCTCATCCTTGGGTGCTTCCCTGCAAATTTTGGAAAAAAAGAAAAAAAAGATCAAGTGCAAAAAGAAAAGATAACATAACGAAAAAAAAAAGGCAATTATTTATGTACAATGATTCATGCGCGATTTATAGTGATTAATTAAGGATTGATAGAGGCAGAGAGAAATTCCTTCCCTTGTGCTAGCTGGTAATTTGGATCAGCGGTAATTTGCGAGATAAATGCATCATTTGAAATTGGTTTACGGTACAGTCGCAGCCTGTGACCATTAGCAAATAATGGTACGCGGTTTTCATCGATAGTTACCAGGTGGACTGTGTTGTTATCAAATACCCTGTCTACTAGGTATGGGCCCAACCATCTTGTGTGTAATTTTCCCTTGAAATCTCTTTTGAATCTGGAATCATATAATAGTGCCCAGTCTCCCTCACAGAAGACCTTTTTAATGAATCGGTCATGCCAATTGGATCTTTGTTGTTGAATTAACACTGTCTGGTCCACTGCAGCTAATCGATTCTCATCCAATTCATTCAGTTGGTTCAATATTATTTTTTGGGATTCAGTTACATCCAGGTTTACTTCTATGGCTATCTTCAGGGTTTTGATTTCAAATTCAATTGGGAAGATGGCACTTTTTCCATACACTAAATCATAAGGAGAGAAACCTGTGGTGTTATGCCAAGTGGTGCGATATGCCCATAGTGCTTCCGAAAGCTTGTCAGCCCAATCTCTACGATGGCTCTTAACTGTCTTGGTAAGGATGGCTTCAATAACTTTATTAGTGCTTTCCACCTCGCCATTGGCTTGGGGATGGTAAGGTGAAGCTACCTTATGCTGAACATGATACTTTTGTAGCAGAGCTTCAAATTGATGGGACATGAACTGTGGTTCCCCATCAGTAACTACTTCCTTAGGTACCCCAAAATGGGTAAATATTTCACTGTATAGAAAGTCAATCATATCCTAGTCATTATCCTTCGCCAGCGCTACAACTTATACCCATTTGATCATATAATCGGTACAGACCAAGATGTAGGATTTCTATTTGGAATAAGGGTTGATAGGGCCAACGAAATCCAGAGCCCATCTATCAAATGGTTCAATTACTGATTGTGGTTGCAGAGGCATTTGATCTAATCTGTTGGGATGACCCATCCTTTGGCAGCTATCACAGAACTGAAAATATCTTTTTGCATCCCTAAAAAGAGTTGGCCAATAGTAGCCCATCCTCAGCACTTTGTGTCCTATCCTTCTATCTACAAAGTGTCCCCCACAAGGTTCATCATGGCAGGCCTTCAGTATATGAAATATTTCATCTTCCCTTACACATCTTCTGATTTCAAGATCAGGACCTGTGTAAAAGAGATGACCGTTTACCCAACAATACCTCGCACTTTGCTGGATGATTTTTTTCTTTTCTCTTTTAGACATATGTGCCGGAAGCTTTCCTGCAACCAAGTAATTAGTGATATTTGCATACCAAGGGGAATGAGCTGAAACTGCGAATAAATGTTCATCTGGAAAAGAGTCCTCAACAGGGAAATTATCATCACTGTTAGTGAAATGAGATAAAAAATCAGCGACAACATTTTCTTTTCCAGGTTTATCTATAATGGTAATATCAAATTCCTGTAATAATAAGAGCCATCTAGTCACTCTGGCATTAGTGACGAGTTTGTTCATTAGATATTTAATGGCAGAGTGGTCAATGTGCACAAATGTAGGATACCCAGTAATGTAGTGTCGAAATTTGTTATTGGAGTAGACAATAGCTAAGAACTCCTTCTCGGTGACAGTATAATTAAGTTTAGCAGGGGCTAAGTTTTACTAATATAATAAATTGCATAAGGTAATTGACCATCCTGTTGTCCTAAAACTGCTCCAATAGTGATATCAGAAGCATCTAAAGAAATGTGAAAGGGTAGGGTCCAATTGGGCCCTCTTAATATAGGAGTTGTGGACAACTTCTCCTTAAGCTTAACAAACTCTATCTGGCATGCTTCATTCCAAACAAACTGCACATCCTTTATTAACAATGAAAAAAAAGGAGAAGCAAGTTTGGAAAAATTCTCTATAAATCTTCGGTAGTATCCAGCATGTCCCAGAAAAATTCGCACCTCTTTTTGAGTTGCAGGGGTAGGTATGTAACACCTCGGTTTTGACCCTGTTGCATTATATGTGTATGATGTATATATTGTAATGATCATGGTGGGAAGCTAAAGGCCAAGGCCCCACCATTGATTGGTTATGCTATGTTTCAGGTTGAAATTGTCACCAATGGTGTATTGGGGCATGCGACATATATATTAAGTTTTGTCATCATGTAAATATGCATCTTTAATTAAAATGAACCCAACCAGCTATGTTTGCAGCAACTAAATTGAGAAGGGGCATGATTTTCCTAAGGATAAGGGGGAAATGTCAAACCTTGGGCTATGGGGGGGAAAATCCATGTGTCACCACCCTGTTTTGATTCTCCCATCTGTCCTTGTTTTATCCAACCACCACCATTAAAAACTGCTGCTATTAGTTGGGGCAGTTATGGCTGGGAGTGGAGTGTGGAAGGACTATCAGTCCTTGCCCACATGCACACTCCACCAGCAGATTGAACCTCACGATGGGCAGAGGAATGACTACGCCTCTCATTCCTCTCACTCCACGACGCCATTCTTACCCTTGGCTATTCATTCTCATGCACAGGATTTTCCTGGTTTTACTCACGCAATTTTCCTCTACGGATTTTGCAGATGGTGTGGGTGTATACTTTCCTCACAGACTAATTGTGGGTTGCTATGGTCTCCTCACGTTTTGTTGTGTTGGGGTCTTATTTAAATTTTGGGGGTGGGAGTCTGTTCATTTTCGTGCACAGGAATCTATTATGTTTGATCTCACACAACCAGTAGGGGAGCTGCTTATCGGTTGTCATTCATGTTCTTCCACAGAGTGGAATTTGGTGTGTTTTCCCTCTATATTTTGGGGTCTGGTGCAAGTTTCCCTCATGCATAGGTTGGGAGACTACATTTTCTTCCCCAGTGTGGGTTGCGTAAGTTTTTCCCAGTGGCTTCGATTGTGCAGAACAAGATGTTGTTCCCCACGTTTGTTCGTTGTGTATACTATTACGCTTTGGGGCTGCTGCAGATTGTTTGGAGTCATTTTGGCCACGATAGGGTCAAGCACGAATCAGGATTCATTTTTCCCTGTTAAGCTGTAATTGTTGATTAATTGCATGCGTGCAATGGCTGGTCTTCAGACTGTGTTGGGAGCAGGCATGGGGGCTTAGGTTGCTTGATAAACCTGGTGTGTTTGGAAACCACACAGAAAGAGCTAGAGGGCTGGATTTCTTCTCCACAACCCTTGAATAGCACTGGAAGGGAAGGCAGGGCTAAAGGGACTGTGTAGCAGAGAAGGGACTGATTCCTTGTGCTGGGTGTGTGTGGGTGTCTTAGAAGTCAGGCTAGTTCTGGTGTAGGTGTTCCTAGCTCTGTAATGGGCTCACTAGCTTAGCATTTATCCTTTCCCATCTCCTTGATGGCCTGATAAACCTAACCATGTTGGCTTGGCTATCTTGTTGATGGCTTGATAAACCCAACTGTGTTGGCTTGGCTGTGTTTTGTGTATCCTCGGCTATGTGTAAGCCTGCTTGTTCCTTATTCCTTGGAGAATCATGCCCAGCTCAGGGGTGGCAGTATTGCTGAGAGATTATGGAGCATGCTGGCCTATGGTTGGGTGGAATGTTGTAGCGATGTAGCTGGTTGAGGAACGAGTTCTTATAAGATAAGTAACCTTGTCTAGTTTACTTCTGCAACCCTATTTACTGTTAATGATTATGATGAACATGTTGAATGAATGCTTGTATGAATGTACGTTGCTTCTGTTGTGTATGATAAATAATTGCATCTGTGTATGTTCTACTTCAATGCATTCCGTTTTAGCATTTTTATGAATTCACATGTTCATGGGGATGGTAACCCGGATGGTTAATGCCATGGTAGCGTCCTCTTCGCCGGTTGGAGGGTCGGGGACGTTACAAGGTATATTTTTTATTACCTTGATTTTTGAGGGGTCCACCTGAATGCCATCAACAGAGATGAAGTGCCCCAATACTACTCCTTCACTCATCATCATATGGCACTTTTCAGTGCTTAAAGAGAGCTGGGTCTATTCACAGTGAGTTAAATTTTTTTTCAAATTTTCCAGTGCTTCTTCAAAATCCTTGCCATAAGGAGTGAAATCATCCATAAAAATTTCCATACTGTCATTAATTAATTCAGAAAATATGCCAATTACAGCTCTTTGAAATGTTGCTGGTGCATTACATAAACCAAAGGGAAGCACTCTGTAAGCAAATGTTCCCCAGGGACAAGTGAAGGTAGTTTTATCTTAGTCTTCAGGAGCAATTTGAATCTGATTGTACCCGCTAAACCCATCCAGGAAGGAAAATAACTTCTTCCCTGATAGGGTGTTGAGTACTTGATCAATAAAGGGAAAGGGAAATTGGTCTTTTTGTGTAGCCTTGTTTAGCTCCCTATAGTCGACACACAGACTCTCCATTTACCATTTTTCTTGGGTACAATTACGAGCAGGGAGACCCACTCACTATCTGAAATAGGATATATAAATCCTGCTTCCAAGAGTTTCTAAATTTCTTCCTTCACTATGTCCCTAAGATTGGGGTTCATTCATCGTTAAGGCTGGCACACAGGCCGGGAGTCACTTTTAATATAAATATGATGGGTGCACATGTTAGAGGGAATACCCCTCATGTCTGTATACTCCCAAGAAAATGCCCCCTTGTGTTCTTTCAAGAGACTGATCAGGTGCTTCTGTTCATCTAAGGAGAGGTTGGGGTTAATATTCAAGGTTTTTCCAGACTCTACCTCAATGGGAATACTTTTCAAATTTTTCAATACTGGGATTATTTGTGTGTCACTGACTAGTGCTTCTTCTGTGAGATTTTCTTGTTCTTCCTTACCCAGAGTAATGTTCAGGATTTGATAAACTTCCTTATTGACTGAGGTGGGTTCACTGATGAAGTTATTAATGGCATCATCTTCAGTTTCATCTTTAAAAGTTAAGGCCTTCCCTATAGTTAATAATGGGTGAACGCCCTCCTCTTCCGCTGGCTCTCCTAAGAGGTTAAACTGGGGTTGTCCCCTTGTCGTTGGTAGCATTAATCTCTTGGGATACGGTGGTTGCCTAATCAGCTGGGTGGGCTGCGTATCGCTGGATTTATCATTATGTGTTTCAGCTGTCCCATTTGTGGGATGTTCAGCATCTTCAATAATGGGCGTTGTATTGGATAGATGTTGTGGATTCATCCCTTCTTCATGTACAGAGGGTGGAACATCTTCTATGGCCACATGCTCTACTATTTTCCCTGATCGTAAGCGAATATCGTTGCAAGGCACAGGAGAAAGGGAGTAGGAAGGCATGTTGACAGTCTCAAATTGATGGACTGTTTTATTGTTTGGGTTAGGATTAGGTTGAGTAGGCAGCTGAGGTCGTATCGATACATTAGGGGCAGAATTGTTCTACAACTGCAGCTGCGACTGCTGATGAGGGTATTGAGGATATTGAGGATATTTAGGAGGATATGGTTGCTATTGATGTGGAAGTTGTTGAGGAAACTGGTTCCCTGGATGGAAAGTCCTCCATCCAAGAGACCAAGAAGTTGGTTGGTGTGGTGGCTGTGTCCAGGGATTCCATGAGTTATAATTTTGCATTAAATATTGAGAAGGGTCCCACTGAGAATAAGATGAAGGGAATTGTGTATTCACATTTTAAATATTATTCCAATTGCTCATATTATTCAAAAATGGAAACGAGTCCGGGGTCATACCTTGGTTTTGAGGCTGCCAAGGTTTCTTTTGTGCAATGAAGTAAGACGGTTCCACCTCTAGAGTTGATGCCTGTAGAACAGCCTTCAATTGGGGAAGTGAGGGCCATTATTTTGTGTCATGGTTCAGCTCACATAGCTGACACACTTCTACCTTGTCAAGCGGGTACTCCTTCAGAGGGTGGTTCTTTCTACATCGAGGGCAGAACACTCCTAGTGTGAGGTCCTCTACTGCCTATTTTTGCTTTGCCCTCAGGACATCGATTTCCAAGGAGATGGAGCTCATCATTTCTATTTTGAAATTTTCAAGGAGGTTTCCTATCTCTGCACAGGTGGCTCCTCCATTAGATGACTTCTGAGTTTTGTCGAAGACATCGTGTTCTAGCTTATCCCGTTTGTCCCGCCTGTTATTCCTGGAAGATCCCCTGGAGTACCTTTTGCATAATTCCATAATCTTTTTGAAAGACTCCTTGGAGATATCCCCCTTTCCTAACAGGTTTAACATATCTAGGCAATCGTCCCTAATCCCGCGAAGCAGGATTATCTTGAGCACATCTAACCCCATGTTCGTCTATCCAGCTCTTTGCACATTGAATAAGAGCCTTTCTACAAAATATTCCATAATTTCATCTTCCTTTTGCACCATTTTGAACAATTATTCTCTTTTGTCTTTGGTGTTGCAATATTCCTGATATTTCTCCAGGAACACCTATTTCATCCTGTCCCAATTAGTGATAGTTCCACCTCCTAGACTCATGAACCAGGGTAATGCATTGTCCTTTAGAGTGGCAGGGAAGAGCTTCAGCTTTTGTGCATTGGTGACATAGTCATAGCTGCGACAGAGGATATCAAACTTGAAAAGAAATTCATCTGGATCCTCTGCTGCTTTTCCATGGAAGCAAGGCAACACCGATGGTGATATATTTTTCATAGGGGCTGTCCCTTCTAGCTGCTGAATTGGGAATTGAAGTGTACCCACCATTCCTTCAGGAAAGGAATGATCTTCATGATGATGGTTTTCCCCCATTGCCTCTTCCTTGTCAGATTCATGTCCGTTACTAATTCCTTCTTCTATTTTCTCTTCTTCGTTCTTCTCTTTGTTCATTCCTTCGTTCCTCTCCTCATTCTTTTCTTCGTTATTTTCTTTTTTCTTCTCCTCGTTCTTTTCTTCGTTCTTCCACTAATCAGCACTCTTCTAGTGGAGCTGTGTCCACTCTTCTTCAGTTACAACCTTCTCGTAAATGTGGTAGATCGAGCTTCTATTAGCAGGTCTGGTTGTACCAAATTTGTCCTCTTCTACAGGGATATTTGAGGATGTCGTGGCTGCTCGTGTGTTCTCCACTGTGGACCCTGACGTTGGCGCACCAGGATTGGCAGGGCTTCTTCTGATAGGCATTTCTTGATGGCAAGCCCTGGTGGATGAATCAGTTTTGTCAACAAGATCGTCAATGAATGTCGTTTTTCCCAATTGTGGACCTCGACCGCGACCTGGACCACCTGCACTGTTAGTATTTTGTGGGGTTTCGGGAGTCGAAATATGATCACGCTTTACCCTTCTTGTATTCATGCAAATCAAATCATTACAACGAAAAATGGAAAAGACTGAATAGAAACAATTACAGGATGCAACTAATGATGGTGTTTTTATCTTTATCCTTCCCCGGCAATGTTGCCAAAATGTCGGGCACCCAATATGCAAGTGAATTACAACTAACATATAGAGTGTACAATATTTGTTGTCAACCCAGGGAAGTCTTGTATTTCAAGGATAACATGCACAGTATATGCTTAAACATGAAATTACTGTAATTGAACAATAATGTCCTCTATTCGACTATGCTCATCCCAAGAATCTAATTAATCTAGTTACCTTCTAAGGAATGCAATCACAATTACCTTTTACTATTCTTGATCTAAGAATGGAAAGACAAAAGTCACATCTAAATTACAATTGCAGATAAAGGGGAATTCTATTCAAACCACTTAACGATTAACTTAACTATCTAATCTGAATGTCCTAGGAATCCAAAGACATAAATTGAATATTGATCTAGGAATTCGAAATACAAAAATTGAGTTTAGCTGTTCTATGAAATTGAAGTACATGAATGAAATTATGTAATCATAAAAATAAGAGACGAGCTGCAAAGATTCATGGAAACAACAACTAAAATATCTAAGGATGAATAGAGCTGTTACAGTTACCACATGAATTACATAAGAAATAATTACCTACTCAGTCGACTGTCACACCATGCCACTACAGGTACCCAAGAGATGCAATCATGACACACTGTAAATCCACACTTGTTACAGCTTCCTATGAAGAAATAAAACTAACATAACATCACACAACAAAATAATTGAAAATGCCTAATTTAACTCAGCGATCCCTGTGGAAGGGGGGCCCAGCCTTCACACAGAGATGCTGGCTGAACACACGTAAAAACCTTTAGATCAAAAGTAACTCCTTGTATTAAAAGACAGAGTGATTACACAATTCCTCCTCACAGCTAATACAATGAATTGATTATATGTTCAACAACCCCTGGTTTGAAATAGTTCTCCATATTTATACAATGTAAATCATAACATCCTATTCTATTATGGGGCAGCCATGAAGATCTCTGATCTTTAGGTGCCCTAAATGACAACAACTGTTACAAACATGGCAGGATGAAAAATAGGAAATATAGGAAAACTATTAATCGCCCTAGGAGTGACGATATCTTCAGATTACGGCTATACACGAGCAACAACGCACTATTGACCTCCAAGTCTGACGCATTCTGTTATAGCTACCTTGGCACAGCTTTGTCCGGGATATCGCACTAGAACCGCATTCCTTGGGTAATGATAGGATGGATGGGGATCAAATTGAGCGATGAATGCCCATCCTTTTCATAGCATGTTTAGCCCAATCTTCCTGCAGTCCATATATCTCAAAATACCTTTCTAAACTATCATATGTTAGCGTATTGAGAGATATGAAGCCTTAATTATCACAATCATAAGTATTAATAAAATAAAACAATGACCAATCATACCTTGGTGGTTTGAAGAGTAGAGTGGGGGTAAAACGTTTATTTGGCATGCTCAATGGGGTAGGATAGAACAAGAAGAGGTAATTAAGGGTCGTCAAAAAAGACCATTTCTGGGCCCAACAACGACGAATCAACCATCTACACAAAGTCAAGAGAAGCCGCATACCGAGTCTGCTCAGCGCCACCATCGCAGTGAGTTAAAAAGAAAGAAAGGTCAAATCCATAGTCCTTGAAACTAGCTTGGCAGCCACGCGGGAAGTGCTTAGAATCTTATCCATTATCAGATAATATAATTGAACATCAGAAGAGAAGATCCACACCTTAGTGTCACATGGGATACTGTCGCGTCGACCGGTGTTCAATACTATAGCCATCTCCAGGCCGTTTTAGCTTGCCCTATATAGCTCTGTATTCTGAGGTTATCGAGGTATGAAACTGTACAAACGGTGCGAGATAAAGTTTAAACTCCGAAGAGTGTTGAGTCCCTTCATAGACAACCATGGCTGTGTGGTTTGAGAAGTTAGTTCGATAAGGGATATTGATGGTTGGCGAACATATAAAGATTGTGTTTGTTCATCTTCCTGGTTATCTGCACCGAGAAGTTTCCAACCATCGGGGCACAGATGTTAAGCACCTAAGGAAGTTCGACTGTTTCCACACCTCCCTACCCTTAGATGTGCTGTGCCCTAGATTTTACATCCTAGGGATGTATCTTCAACACCTCCAATAGCTGTCACGACCTCCAAATTCCTAACATACAATGATGGCGGAGCTGTTGGAGCAAATGCTCAGTCTGGGATAGTGGAGGTACGAAGCCTTAATCACCGTCCCTATGATCTCCACTTAATGACCTTGCCTTGGATGAGGAGGGGGTCAAATGCACACCCAACTACGTGGCCTGTGATAAAACCCTCCTCGTAGGAGGAAGAAAGTGGTACAAGGATGATAAGCTTCTTAAGTCGTTTATCGTCACCAAGTGTGTGACCACCTTTGTCCTAGCCTCCTCCTATAACCATGTTACCAGACGAAGGGACTTGAGTCTTCTTGTTAGGCTTTGAACGACATGGTCTGGAAGAAGCAGGCTGGTCAAAGAGACAGAAAGGTATATCCGGAGTGGCCTGAGTGAACGACTGACCGTCGGCATGCAACATGGGGATCACTTTCACAAAGTGGGGACAAAGAAAACTCTGTGTTGTCAGTTCATTTTTTCACGCACTGTAGCTCCATAATGTTTGTTTATATTTGTAAAACATGGCAATAGTTCCACTCTCTATATTGTTAATGCATGACTGTGATTGGAAACAGTCTTTAGACTTGTTTCAGAGAATAGTCTCAGAACTAGAATAATATAAATACACTCCCGATAGAGGGAGATAGAGGAGGTTGAAAGGTTGGGAAAACCTTCAAGGGCTAAGGCTCTCCGTTGTAAATAAAATTTGATCCCTGTGTTATGAATAATATTGCATAGGAAGATTTGTTTCTCAAGACAGAGATTCATGTGTCGTTGCTTCTTTCAATATGTATTTTCTTTACGTGAAATGTATAACCTGTTTCCATTCCAGTTTGTTGATTTCTTTCATGTCTGTAACTTAGTGTATAATAGTTTGGAATTCATACTTGCTATGCTCCACTTTTTGTTTCAGACATTTATCAAGTTTTCTTCTAAAGTTGCGTGGAATTCATCTTGCTAGTGCTCTGTGTGATGGGCTATTCTCTCTTGTCCCCCAACCACCCGCTAAATATCTCCTGATTATGAGATCAACGACTATCTTGCCTTTGTTTGTAACCTCATGCCATTCTTTTCCTCATGCAAATGTTCTCTACTCAGGTTTTCAACTCCATTTCCAATGGTCCCTTGCCCTGATAATCCCACCTGCATCTCACGTCACTCTACTTTGTCCCATTCTAGGAGTCCGGTCTCCTGACCATCCTTGAGCGAATATCTTATGCGGAGTAAGATCCTGAAGACAAGCGAGAGATCCCTCTCTGACTGCACAGGGCCGAAGGCACAGTCTAAAGTGGTTCTGCTGTTACGCCGAGAGCGGGCCTCCCCCTCAACCTTGGTGCTCAAAATCCCGGTTCTAACAGACTGGCGCCGTTGTCGGGGATGAAATTGAATATCCTCCCCTGGAAAAATGACATGGTTTTAGATCTGATTGTTGATGGTGAACAATGATTAGACATCAAGAAGGTTGAGTACATTTCACCTGGTGACTTGACTCTTGAAGGGTTCAGATTTCAACGACTCGGCTGGTGTTACGACCCAGAAATCAAATGATCAGAAAAAAGACGGGCAAGCTCCGTCCAAAAAGTGAACCTCTTGTAAGGCTCAAAGAATGCATGGTGGAAGGTCAAGATGCTCGAGTCTACATTTCTTCCAAGAAGCTTTGTCTCATCTTGTAAGTTTATTCTTATCCTTCCCTAAATTTATCAGAATAGTCTTCTATGGTTCAATTCATTCGGAACAGAGCTATGAATATATTCCTATTTATCCTTTTGTATGAACCAAAAGCGCTGCGTCGTCTTGTACATCTGGTTTGGACCTATATTTTCCTCCAAAGGCCCATGACATCAAAGGTCACCCCTATGAAATTCATGAAACCTCGGTCGATAGCGTAGCTATTGTGCCTAACCTGGTCTCTCCCATTTCTCCAAGCCGGTACAAACCATTACAACTGCCTCCCATCCTCCATGATTTTCATGCAAAACATCACAAGTACCTCCCCAAATTTGATGGAGAATCCAAATACTTCATTGCTGAGAAAAGTTTACAAGCCTTTGAACATTTCTCTGACCTTTTTAAGATAGAACATGATGATGTCTGCATGAGGGCTTTCGCCCAGTCCTTGCAAGGAGATGCTAAAGAATGGTTCAAGCACTTGCAGCCTAAGTCGATCAACACTTGGGAAGAGTTTTCTTGCACCTTATTAAAGTTTTGGGGTAGTAGAAGGCTGTTGGATCAAATTCTTTTAGAATTTTATTCTCTGAAGAGACATGAAAGTGAGCCATTATCTTGTTTTAACAGAAGATTCACAAGATTTTATTATAACATGCCTAAGGAGGTCCAACCTCTTGAGAATCCTGCTAAAATCTATTATGCAGCCACCTTTCCTCCTGAGCTGTCCCTGATTCTTTTGGGAAGAAAATCAACCACTCTACAACATATGTTTATTGATTGTTTGGAGGTTGAGGAAAACCTTAAGATGTCCACAATTTTTTCAGATCAGGACAGTGATGGTGAAATAAAAGATACATTAAAATTGGTTGGGCCCTACAAGCAGAATGAAAAAGTGCCTATTCAGCTAAAGCTTTCTCTTGGTATAAAGAAGGATGATCGGCCCGATATAGGAGCATGTGGCTCTACAGGCTTGTTCTCTGAAGATTGCGACCTGCGCTGCCCCAGATCCGTATAAGAAAATTTTAAGAAGGAATTCGGTGCACCTATGTATGATGAATATGAGGAAGAATACCCGTGAGCTGTACCTGAGAAGCTGGCCGTTGAACCAAGACCTGCTGATGAAGAGGACCAAGATGATATGCGAAGTTAGGAGGTTAAAGAAGAAAAAGGCGATAAGGGCACTGAAGGTGATAGCCTACCCTTGTGTTATGACTCTTTTGAATTAATATGACACATGATTAAAACCTCTAAGAAAATGCATAAAGAAGGGGAGATGGTGCGGTCCAGAGACTTGTACAGGAAAGAAGATGATAAGAAGAAGCAGCTAGGAAATTCCTCTCCATCTACTGATACATCAGGAATTTGTGATGATGTGCCAAGTCATGGAGAAGGATGCAACAACCCTCAGATAAATACATTTTTTAATGTTCTACCTTCAGTAATATCGCCCCATACAGGAGGAATATGCCTACTCGGTTCCACTGGGGAAAAGAAGAACCTCCCTCCTGGGGCACATGAAGCCCTTGTTGCAGAAATTTCAGGCGAAAAAGGGTATGTTTCATTGAAGAAAGATTTTGTGGGCCCTCTTCTACAATCGTCCAAGTATCACCCTGACAGACCACTAGAAGAAAGGAGTTTCAGATAGCTTTCCCATGAGAAGAGGACGTAATATATTGGGGGTTTCCATGTTTTCTATGACCCCATAGAAGAGTACATGGAAAGGTTGGGTAATGGTAATGACTGGTCACATCTTTGCGGTAAATATCAGTCTATATTATATAGCCTTCTTCCATTATCTATTTCATTTCTGTCCATCAAGCATGAAAAAAGAACAACACTATTAGGCAAGTTGCTTGATTGGCTTCATTGGAAGTCCGATTTCACTTAATCAGGCTTATGAACTAAATTAGGTAGAGTAGGTAGGAACCAATAAGCTCGACAATCGTCAAGCATTTCCTTCGTTACTATTTTAGTTTACTTTCGTTTTCAGTTATAAGCACAGGTTTGTAGTCAAGAGCATGAATTTGCAAGAGTGGCATGAATTCGCTGCGACAGTAGCTCAGAGTAGAATGGAGATTTCAAAGAAAGATTGAAGACAACCCAGTGGATTCGACACTTGGTCTACGAGGGTTCTTTGCTACCTCACTGGGAGGATAGAATCCCTCATGGAGTCGGTTGTTAACACTCTGTTTTCAACAGTCTAATTATGATCCTGACAGAAGTTCGAGGAGGACGTTGGATGCGATGAAGGCATTAAACGGGATTCATAATCAAAGGCTGAGATTGATCGGATGGCAGATCAACAGTGTCGAAACATTTCATACAGTGGACATGCCCGACCAAAGCCACTTTTCCAGATTGCGAAATAGTTTAAAGGACGGAGGCATCTAAGTGTTGAGATTAGATCCGAAGCAGATCTATGATCTCAGTCGATTTCGCAAAACAAACTTGTGTGGGTAATGATGCGATTTCAAATCGCGAAAGGTGGTACTGGCCCCAAATATCAACGGTCATGATAAATAAGGGAGGAGATATACGGTTGTGGTCCATTTCACAATATAAAATAGCAAGGTTGAAGACCAGGATTTCGCATTGTGAAAAGTAATAGGGCCCACTTGGATCGACGGCTACATGAAGGGGTCAATCGTGATCGACGATTGAGAGCAAGCCTTGGTCTAAAATTGCTTGTTGAATCCAGAGAGGAAAATTGGCGACATAGGTAAAGATTACATGGACGGTGGATGTGAAAGTTCCCCCCAAATCGGATGGCCGAGGAGGCCCACAGGCTGCAAGTGTTGCATCCAATGTGAAGATGATAGGGGAAGGGACATTCATTTGTGTAACCTTCCTCTTAGCAGATGGATCGATACCCCCAAATTCCATCTTTGATAAACCTGAGGTGAAGGTCCCATCCAATGATGCTAACTTCTTCGACTCTGATGGACTGGCATGCGGTTTGCGTGGGAAAAGAAAAGAGGCACAGGTTTTGAAACGACGAATCAAGATTCTACACAAAGTCAAGAGAATCTGCGAACTGAATCCACTCAGCACAACCATCGTAGTGAGTTAAAAGGCAAGAAAGGTCAAATCCACAGTCCTTGAAACTTTCTTGGCAGCCACGGGGGAAGTGCTTAGAATCCTATCCATTATCAGATAATATAATTTAACATCAGAAGAGAAGATCCCCACCCTAGCGTCACATGGGATACTTTCACATCGACCGATGTTCAAGACTATAGCCATCTCCAAGCCATTTCAGCTTGCCCTATATAGCTCCGTATTTTGAGGTTATTGAGTTATGAAACTGTACAAACGGTGCAAGCTAAAGGTTAAACTCTAAAGAGTGTTGAGTCCCTTCACAGACAGCGATGGTTGTGTGGTTTGAGAAGTTAGTTCGACATGGGATATTGATGGTTGAGAACATAATATTGTGTTTGTTCATCTTCCTGGTTATCTGCACCAAGAATTTTCCAACCACCGGGGCATAGATGTTAAGCACCTAGGGAAGTTTCACTATTTCCACACCTCCCTACCCTCAAATGCACTGTTCCTGGTCTTTTACATCCCAGGGACGTATATTTGACACCTCTAATAGCTGTCATGACCTCCGAAGTCCTAACATACAATGATGGCAGAGCTATTGGAGCAAATGCTCAGTCTGGGATAGTGGAGGTCCGAATCCTTCATCACCGCCCCTATGATCTCCAACGACCTTGCATCAAACGAGGAGCGGGTCAAATGCACACCCAACTATGTGGCCTATGATAAAACCATCCTCGTAGGAGGAAGACAGTGGTACAAGGATGATAAGCTTCTTAAGTTGTTTATCGTCACCAAGTGTGTGACCACCTTGGTCCCAGCCTCCTCCTATAACCATGTTACTAGGCGAAAGAGGAGTCGAGAAAATGATCGGACAACGGGACTTGAATCTTCTTGTTATCCTTTGAGAGACATGGTCTAGAAGAAGCAGGATGGTCAAAGAGACATAAATCTATATCCATAGTGGCTTGAGTGGATGACTGATCATCGACATGCAATATGGGGATCACTTTCATGAAGTGGGGAGGAATAAAACTCTTTGTTGTCAGTCCACGTTTTCATGCGCTGTAGATCCATAATGTTTTATTTTATATTTGTAAAATGTGGCAATAGTTCCACTCTCTATACTGTTAATGAATGATTGTGACTGGAAACAGTCTTTAGGCTTGTTTTGAAGAATAGTCTCAGCACTAGAATAATATAAATACACTCCCGATAGAGGGAGATAGAGGAGGTTGAAATGTTGGGAAAACCTTCAAGGGCTGGGGCTCTCCATTGTAAACAATATCTGATGCCTGTGTTATGAATAAGATTGCAGAGGAAGATTTGTTTCTCAAGACAGAGATTCATGTGTTGTTGCTTCTTTCAATATGTATTTTCTTTACGTGAAATGTATATCCCATTTCCATTCCAGTTTGTTTATTTCTTTCATGTCTGTAACTTAGTGTATAACAATTTGTAATTCATACTTGCTATGCTCCACCTGTTGTTTCAAACATTTATCAAGTTTTCTTCTAAACTTGCGCGGAATTCATCTTGCTGGTGCTTTGCGCGATGGGATATTCTCTCTTGTCCCCTAACCACCCGGTAAATATCTCCTAATTGTGAGATCGATGACTATCTTGTCTCTATTTGTAACCTCACACCATTCTTTTCCTCATGCAAATGTTCCCTACTCAGGTTTTCGACTCCATTGCCAATGGTCCCTTGCCCTGATAATCCCACCTCCATCTCACGTCACTCTACTTTGTCCCATTCCAGGAGTCTGGTCTCCTGACCATCCTTGAGCGAATATCTTACGTGGAGTAAAAACCTGAAGACAAGCGAGAGATCCCTCTCTGTCTGTGCAAGGCCGGAGGTGCAGTCTAAAGTGGTTTTGCTGTTAGGCCGGGAGCGGGCCTCCCCCTCAACCTTGGGGCTCAAAATCCCGGTGCTAACAAATCCCATGTGTAACATCATGTAATGTTTATTTGGATCCTCTATGGGAGAATTTGATCCTGTTAGGGAAGACAAGTGGGCCCCAGTCTTATGTTTGGTCAATGACTTAAAAGGTATAAACAGGGAGGCGCTTCCCCTCATTTATACACACCTCACACTCTCAAGTTTACATGAGAGAGAGAGAGATAAAGAGACAAAGGGAGGAGATATAGATAGCTTCCGAATACTTCTTATTATTGCTTTTGATCATCTTACTATTCTGAAGAAGTTTGTCGGGTTTTCTCCTTTATGGTTTCTCCAGTGAAAATATTTCTGTCTTGTGTATCTCTTATATATTATGCATTTAGTTGTACTTGTTATTATTTCATACAAATATCCTAATCAAGCTAATAAGATCTATAAAAACTAACAATTAGATTGAAAATCATCCTAGGAATTAATATGTCGAAGAATATGGAATATTTTAAGGTCTTGCATCTCTTCCATGATAATAGTAATTCTAGAAATTAATTAATGATTAAATAGGTCTTTAGGCTTAGATTGAGTCCTAATTATTTGAGTGATTATTGTAGAGTCCCCAAATACTAAGGCTTCAATAATCCCCCTTTTCCTTATAATATTAAGACCTTGAAGAAGAGCTAATGCTTAAGATTTGTTGTTTGATACCCTACCTAGACGCCTAGCATATGCAATTGTTCTTTGTTCCTATGGGTTATATATGATCCCTCATGATCCTCCCACCCTCGGGTTTCCTTTCGATGCTCTGTCATAGAAGATACAAAAATTTCTTTGAGATTTCCATCACAATTGAAAATCTTGGTCATTTTTCCTAATCTATCAATTGGGTGGGTTTCTTAGTCTAGCTTGGAGGATTAGAGTACATCCTTGGAGAGGGATCTCTATATATACCATTATGATTTTTCTATTGAAAGGAATTAGAGTAGAGAGAGAGGACCTATAGATTTCACACTTTCAAATAGAAAGGCTTTAGCTTTAGCAACCACTTTGTTGGGGGGAGAAGACTTCGCTTGAAAAATTATATTTTTCCTAACCAACCAAATTTTCTAGTAGATAAATTTTGGAAGATTCAACCAACATGATTTGAACCATCCTTTTTAAAGGAGGGAGGCTGGGTACCTTTTACCCCAAGCACCAAACATATCCCAGATGTAACTGGGGATGAGTAAACCCTTCCAAATAGGAAATATGGCATGGAAGTAGACTCTCGATGCAAACAAATAGTCCAAAAAATATATTCTTTATATTTTACTTAGAAAAAAGACACTTTAGGAATGCACCCTTTAATCTAGATTCCCCTCTGTATAGAGGGATTAGGAGCTACACCCGAGATGAGTGATAACGCAAAATACCCTTGAGAGATCGAATAAACCCCAAACTTTGATCCCCAACCTATTCTATCCTCAGATAATTTGCTCATATGGGACTTTCCATGCAGAATAACCTTGAGTTTTTTTTAATCAAGAAACAATTATTAGGGATATCCAAATTCACCTTATAATTCTAATCTCCTTCTTTACAATCCTTCCAGACTGAAATATCCCAACGGGTGTTAATTTCAACAACCCTCATCCATGACTGCAAGCCACAAATATCCTCGAATGCACCTAAGGGTGTGATACTCATAATTTTACCTTCACCATAACTTTATTTTTTTCCCATTCCTTGGGATCCAAAAGATATTTCTTGGAAATCCTAATATTTTAGGAAAATATGCCAAATTCGCAACCCTTTCTGGGATTTTGGAGGGGATTCCAAGCAACATAGCCTGATCGCTTTAAGATATTTTATTTTCAAAACTTGCCTGACCTAAGAATTTTTCCCATAGATGGTATTATATAGAAATTTGTCTTAGATCTATATCGTTTTATCTCAATTCCCTTACATGAATCCCTCCAGATAGATATGGTCCTTTAACCTTATCCCAACCTACTAGATGGAGTTTCTGGTCATTATTCTTACTATGTTGCCAAATGAACTTGCACATTTATTTTTCTAATTCCTTGAGAACTGATATCAGAGATAGTAGGGAATATTATAAAATAGAGAGAGTCGCTAATACTAATTTGATCAAGATTTACCGAATGGTTTGAGCCAAGCCACTCCCCAGTTTTGAAGCTTTGATTTGAAATTTTCAATCATAAAATTCAGAGTGTTCGAGAATGGGGATTTTTGAAAAATTTGGAGCCCAAGATATGAAAAAACATCCCACGAGATTTTCCCTTAAAATCCAATCTTTCTGGATATGTCCAACATCTCGTTTGGGAAGAGGTTCCATCCATAGATCGAGCTTTTTTCATTGTTGATGCTTCTACCAGTGACAATAAAAAACATCAAGAGGACTTACTTGGGTTTAGAAGTGTCTTAACTTAGTTCTCTCCCTATAAAAATAATGTCATCAACAAATTGGGAATGGTTTATTCTCTTTACTCTATGACCATTTGGATGTCCATGATTTTCTTTTTCCTTCGCTCCTCCTCTAAATTTTTTCTTAAGGAATCTTCCATTAAGACATACACCATCAGAGAGATAGATGACACCCTTTCGTCAATCCTTAGCGAACTTTGAAGAAGGAAACCACCCTCTAATTGATCAAAGGAGTGATCCAGTGTGCTCCCATGTTGGACTTAATCCATGCAATAAAAGACTAAGAGAAACCATCTTTGCCACAACCTGAAATAAGAAACTATGCCTTACCCTGTCAAAAGTAGTAGCCATATCAATTTTGGTTACCATTCCTTTTTCCTTTTTTTTCCCTGGGAAAAAGCGTAATTTTATATCATCGTTTGAGAACAAAATTACATTTGATATATACACAGTCTGTGTATTTTTAAAAAATTACTAATAAGAAAAATTACAGATATTGCTGAATGCCTCTGTAATCCCCACTGAAAAAAATTTCTTTATGCCATAGTTGCATACTATTGTACCAAATATCATCAAAAAATAAATAGATCTAGAACTGTTCGGATCACATTTTTTATAAATTTACTGTTGTCACCTTTAAGTCCAAAAATATATCAAAGAACATTTAAGTTCTTCATCGCATCCCCAAATAAATGAGGACCATCATGTTGATGTATATGTAACTTTGGAATGTATTTCTTATATATATTGTAACCCGATGTTTATTCCGGGATGTACTTGAGTCATGTCATGCCCCGATGTTCCTATTGGGAAGATCTATAATGTAAACAAGTCATGTCAAGTCATTGTGGGTAACCCTCCTATTGTCTAAGGGTTAAAGTCCCTGGAGTTCCAGGGCACTAGGGTTATTAGACTCTCCTAGTGAGGTCGGCCCTATTAGGTTTTTAGTCATGTCGAGATTAGTATAAATAGAGAGTTGGACTCTCTATTTAGCACAAATCTCATACACACTCAAGTGTAGTGCATAGTTGAGGAAGGAGAAGACAATGGGGCTAGATAAAAAGAAGGTTACTGCTGTCGGGAGATCATTTACTGTTTTGGGTTCTACTTTTGGTGCTGATTCTATCTATGAGGAAGTTGCAGGGTTTTCACCATTTATGGTTTCCCTGAGGATAAACACTGTGTTCATTGTCTCTTGTGTTTGATTGTTGTACTTGTTATTCTCTCAGTTAAAGATCCTAATGTTATGCTAGCTTAATGATGAAAAATTAACATGGTATTAGAGATAACTTGAGAAGAAGACACTGTGCAGCTGCGGGAACTAGGGATTCCTAGTTTGTGGATCTTCTTCCACATATTTTCAGAAAAAGTAAGGTGGAATAACTCTCCTCCTTAGGGCGCATCTTTCTGTCAAAGCAGAATCCAATTCTGAGGTTTTTTAGTTTTGGACCCTACACTATTGCCGAAAATTAGGGATTTTCACAGAAGAGGAAATTTTCAGTGAGCCCAGGCCTGGATTGATATCCACCCCAAAATCAAATTTAGGGATCAAATTCAAAGCATTTGGGTGGACATAACTCTGAAAAAGAAAAACCCTAATTTGCTATTGAACCAGCACTGCAGGATTTCAGCTCCAAATTCAGATCCGACATCTTGACCTGGTAAGATCTAAATCTGTTGTATTTCCATTTGAGGTTCTCAGTTTAAGATGTCTCATCATACCAATCTTGATGAAAAGCTTGAGGGAGTTGATAACCTCCGATCCTGGAAGTATAGGATCTCCCTGGTCCTGGAAGAAAATGAGTTGGACTCCTATATCAATGAGGAGGTTCCAGTTCCAGAGGGAGATGAGGCTAAGGCCTTACATAAGAAGAAGATGGTTATGGAAAAGAGAATCATTGTTGATTCAATCAAGGATCATCTCATACCACAGGTGTCCTCCCTTAAGATACCTAAAGCTATGTTTGATTCCCTAAACAAATTGTTTGAAGGGAAGAACATAAACCAGAAGATGACTCTGAGAAACGAATTGAAGAATGTAAAGATCCAGAATGCTGAGACTATTCAGTCTTACTTTACAATGGTATCTCAGATCAAGGAACAACTGGAAGCAGTAGATGAAGAAGTGGAAAATGCAGAAATTGTTATGACCACCTTGAATGGTCTCCCCAGTTCATGGGACTCTTTCATTCAAGGGATCTTTTCCAGAAAGAAGTTATTCAAGTTCAGCAGACTGTGGGAAGAATTCTCTCAAGAAGAAGCTCAGATAACAGCTCGAGAAGAAAATATGGGAAGTGAAGATCAAGCTCTTACAACCCACACCAAGAAAACCAAAAGGGACCATCATCACTCCAAAGGTAAGCCTTATCACTCTAGAAGATATTGGGCTACTATTAGATGTTATACATGTGATGAGAAAGGTCACATATCCAAATTCTGTCCTAACAAAGGGAACTCAAAGAAGAAGAAGGGAAACAAGAGAAGACATCATGCTCATGCTGGAGAGGATGATGAACCTTCCAAAAAGAGAATCAGACAAGAAAGTGATTCTTCAAGTGATGAAAAATATGTACTGATCTCCGCTCTCATGGGAACTGTTTCAAATAGAAGTAATGATTGGCTCATAGATAGTGGTGCTTCCAAGCACATGACGAGATTCAAAGAATCATTTGTGAAGCTATCTGAACATGAGTCACCTCACAAGGTGAAACTTGGGTATGCCTACTAGTATCCAATAAAAGGTAGTGGTGAATCCTCCTACATACTAGACTCTGGAAAGTATTTTAAGATGAAGAATGTATCATTTTTTCCAGGACTAAAGAAGAACCTCCTCTCAATATCTGCATTGGATGCAAAAGGAATGAGGGTTGCTTTTGTAGATGGCCAAGTTCTTATGTGGCCAAAGGGAAAGACTTTTGATGATGCAATAGTGATTGGGGAATAAGAAGGAGGACTATACAAGATGAAGGGCCAACTAGAACAAGCTTTGGTTCATGACTCAGTATAACCAAATGAACTTTGGCATAGAAGGCTTGCTCATGTGCATTACAGAGCACTACCACTTGCAAGCAAATTTGTTGAAGGTCTTCCAGAAATTCAAGCAAAACATGAAGGGGTTTGCAAAGGATGTGCGAAAGGAAGGAATACAAAGAAGACATTTCCAAGTAGTGAGAGCAAGGCAAAAGGAATCTTGGAAATCATCCACTCCGATGTATGCGGACCAATGTCATCAAATTCTCTCAGTGGGTATGCATACTATGTTTGTTTTAATGATGACTTTTCTAGGAAGACATGGATTTACTTCATGAAGAATAAAGATGAAGTATTCAGTAGGTTCAAGGAATTCAAAGCCTTGATCGAGAACCACACTGAAAAGAAGATCAAGACTTTTTGATCAGACAATGGTGGAGAATTCACTTCGAATGAGTTCAAGGAACTACGTAAAGACTCAGGGATTAAGAGGGAGTTGTCCACTCCTTATAATCCACAATAAAATGGAATTGCGGAAAGGAAGAATAGAACTATCATGGAAGCTGCAAGAGCTATGCTTCATGATCAAGATCTTCCTATGCATCTTTGGGAAGAAGTAGCCAGAACAACAGTGTATGTATAGAACCGTACTCCACACAGAGTACTCGAGAACAAGACTCCTGAAGAAGTCTTGTTCGGCAGGAAATCAGAAGTCAGCCATCTCAGAATATTCGGTTGTCCTGTGGACATACACATTCCAAAAGAAAAGAGAACAAATTAGATCCTTCGGGAAAGAAGGGTATATTTGTGGGATACTCTGAAAGCTCGAAGGCTTACAGAATATACTTCCCATGGTTCAAGAAGATTGAAATCAGTAGGGATGTAACATTTGACGAAGATTCAGACTACATCAAATCCAGAAAGAAACCTGCTGAAGAACCTGAAGAAGCAGAAGCTCCTAGAATTCATGATACAGTCATGAACGAAGAAACTCAAGAAGAAGATTGAGAATTTGAAGAACCACAAAGACCCGTCGATCCACCACATGAGAAGAATCCTCACAAGAGGAAACCTGCTTGGGTATGAGAGATTATCCAAGATGCGGAAATATATGGGGTTCCAGAAGAGAATCTCAGAGAAAGAAAGAGGCCCAGATCCTGTTCTAGTTATGTAGCATTACTATGTGACTTCATTGATAAAAAACCTTCCAAATATGAAGAAGCAACAGAATGGAAAAAATGAAAGGATGCGATGATCGAAGAGTATCAATCAATCATGAATGTTGGAATATAATCCATCAGGATTATACGTTAGTGTAAATAATAGGAAGATGAAAAGACTCTCTGATCTGTGATCCCAAGAGTCATTGTAAATGTATAAATAAATGCTTTGGCTATGGAATAAGATGAATCGAGAGTTATTTATCCAACAGTGGTATCAGAGCTGCCTGCCATAACTCCTGGCTGCATTTCAGTCATGGCATTCTGCCTGCCAGACCTTCGTTCTGCCAAATTCGTTTCTCCTGCTAGTCTGCTCATTCATCTGCTTGTTCCTCAGTCTGCTTTGCTTGGAGTTGAACGTTCTGTTGTTGGCGTTACTCCTCCTTCTACGTGCATTTATTCTCTGCTAGAACGTTTGAGACCTACCTAACCCTAATTTTTTGCGGGCCGCCTCTTCATTCCTCACGATCTGTCTACTTTTTGGGGTTGCGTTGAAGCTGTATCAACAGGAACTTAAGCCTGAAGCTGCTTGTCTCATCTTACTGCTCCGTGTGTTCCCACACCATCTGATCCCGTATGTATGGTTGCTTTTATTTTCTTAAATTCCATCTCATACTGTGATTTTTGTTCGATTTTTGAGAGTGTTTTTTCAGCACACCTTTTTTAGGGTTTCGTGTTGAGGAGTGAGAGAGAGACAATGTCGTCTCCAAATTCCAATGCCAATTTGAGTTTGAGGAAGCCCGTCTTTACCTAAGCCTGTAAGTGGTCTCACAGAGAGCCGCGACCTTATAGCTTGATCTTTCATTGTTTCGATACTGGCTTCCCTCTCAACGACTATGTGACAGTCATCACCTGATTGTTGTGAGATCGTGTAAGCTCGTGGAGTATGACCTGCAAGAGAATGAACATGTTGCGTTAAGTGTTGAGGTGGTGCGATCGAATTTGTTCAAAAGTTGTGAGTCCTATCTGAAGTTGACTCCTCCATTTGGAGCTGAGAGCATATTTAAAGTTGCTGCGACCTACAATTGATTGTGAAGTTGCTGCGACCTGCCAAGAAAATTGCTGATAAATTGTTGAATACTGAGATTATGCAGCTGCGACTTGTCATCTCTGCTAAGATTCGATTGAGGAGTGAAGCTGTGCATTGAGTGGAGAAGCACAGTGATTGAAGACTACGTTGACCTAACTGCGTGAATCCTTGCTAAAGACTCAAGCTCCTACTCAATCACATGGAGATAGATAATGCGTTTTTGCTAGTTGGGAATACAAAAACCCTAATCTCTAACCTAGCTATTTGCGTGGAAGTTTAATTGGAAAGTTTGTGAATGTATTGAAACTTTGATTTCACTCCTGAGAGCTGAAAAGATATAGATGTAAAGGCTCGTGAATTTGAATGTTATCTATGATATATTGGAACTATGAGCTGCATATGATAGGGCTGATGTATGAGCCCGTGATTTTAATAAGTTGTGGCCACTGTATATTTTTATATGTTGCGGAGCTGTGATTTTATATATGCTGCGTTATGCTGTGTATTGGAACTGTGAGTTTGTGTCCAATTCTTTGTTGAGTCTAGCCAATTGTGGCTGCGATTTTCTGAAGAGACGTGACCTCTTTGTTAAGGAGTGAAGGAGGATAGAAGGAACGAGGATAGAAGGATGAAGACATACATGTCTTCATTCACATGAAGGTTGAAGTCATCCAGCTGCTGCTAATCACTTGATTTTGCAGAAGTATATAGTTTTGTGCCTGTTTTTGCACAGACTATAATTTGTGCACTTATATCCTTTGCACTAATATATTAGCTTCTGGTGCCTCCATGCATAACATATTCTGTAAAGTATATATTGTATAAAAAGAATGCTACTGTGTATTTGAAGCTCGTGACTGATATATTTTGTGTATTAAAGAATCCTGTGTATGCTATAAACTTGCATTGTATTCACCTTGGCAGAGACTGTAGACCTGCAAGGTTATTGTTGTTCTATTATCTCATTCTTGTAAATTACACTAGCAGTTGCAGAAGATGCAATCTATAGCATCTGGAGTTGGTGCCACTCTCTCTGGCAAAAATCATCCCAAAGGAGAAATCAGCAAGAGAGGCAGAGGAAGAAGAAAATTCAAAGGTAGAGGAGGCAGAAACAACTCCAGCAAAAGATCAGATTTGCAGTGCAAGCGTTGTGGAAAGAATGGACACACATCATATTAGTGTTGGGATTCGTGGGACTCCATCAAAGACAAACATAACCAGAAGAAAGATGACAATAAAAACCAAGATGCTAGTAAATCTTCTGATTTTGCTCATTGTATTGTTGCACATTGCAATCTTGGAATTAATGAAATGACTTCACGTTCATCTTACAAAGATTGTTGGCTGCTTGATACTGGTGCAACATCACACATGACTTTTAGAAAAGATTTTTTTTAAGAACTTAATGAAACAATAAATGGCATAGTGTACTTTGCAGATAATTCAAGTCTTAAACCAAAGGGAATGGGCACCATTCGACTGAAGATGCCTGGATTCCCTGATTTCTTTTTGAAGAATTTTCTTTATCTTCCAGAGTTGCAGAGAAGCCTGCTGTCCTTGGTGGAAGTTCGACAGCAAGGCCATTCCATCCACATGTTTGATGGAATCGTAGAAATAAGAAAGTCCTCTGACAACCAAGTCATCATGACTGGATACGAAGATGGGAAGCTACTGAAGCTAAAGGGTTCATCTGCAAGAGTTCAGAACTATGCCTACCTCTCTCAGCATGGAGAAGGTAATTTGTCATCAAGTTTATTGTGGCATGCAAGATTTGGTCATCTGAATTATAACAGTCTTCGTTTGTTGAGAAATAATGGTGTATTTGGTTTGCCCACCATTCCCAAAGAAAAGAGCAAATGTGATGCATGTATATTAGGGAAACACAGTAAGCTGCCATTCCATGAATCTAATTTCAGAGCAAGTAGGAAATTAGAATTAGTGCATTCTGATTTATGTGGCCCAATGCCAACTCCTTCTGCTAATGGGAATAAGTATTTTATGACCTTTGTTGATGACTACTCAAGAATGTGCTGGATTTACTGTTTAAAGACACAATCGGAAGCATTTCAAACATTCAAAGACTTTCATGCATTGATAGAAAAACAAGCACAACATAAAATTGGTACACTTCGTACTGATAATGGGAAAGAAAACACTTCAAATGCTTTTGAAGATTATCTTCGCCAACATGGAATTGCACATCAAACTACAGTTCCCTACAATCCTCAACAAAACGGTGTAGCAGAAAGAATGAAAAGAACCATAATGAATATGGTTCGCTCAATGATGTTTTTTGAGAATGTAAAACTAATGTTTTGGGGTGATGCAGTGAAATGTGCAGCCTATTTGAGAAACATAAGTCCCTCAAATTCTCTTGATAACAAGACTCCACATGAAATGTGGTTTGGCCATCTCCCTTCAGTCAGGCATCTCAGATTTTTTGGTTCCACCTGTTATGCCTTGATTCCAAAGGAGCAAAGAAACAAGCTTGGTGCTCGAAGCAGAAATTGTATTTTTCTAGGGTACGAAGAATACTCCAAGGAATACCGTCTGTATGATGAGGTAAACAAGAATTTTGTTATTTCCAGAGATGTCATTTTTCTTGAAACTAATAAAAATGACCAGTTCATTGAGAGATAGCTTGATCATTTGGAAAAATATCCTCATCCAAAGAAATATTCTAAAAATGAATATGAAATTCCAAACCTTGAAGGGGGGATTCCTATTCTGGATCAACCTTTGGAATTTCCGTATGAAGCACCAACTCCCTCCCATGAAGAAGTTCCTGCTACTTCACCTCAACAAGAGATTCAACTGGATGATGTGATTGAGAGAATTGGAAGACTCTCAATCAATGATGAAGCACCACCAGCTGATCAACCAGGACCATCACGGAAGATTCCTAAATGGGCCACAAAGACACTTGAAAGTGTCCATCCAGATGAAGTTGGAAAGACGGGAACAAGAAGTTCGAAAAGACATGAAGATGGAGGAGAAGCAGATAATTCAGGTGATGACATGGATGTATCATTTGATTGTAAATTTAATTTATTTGCTAACTTTGAACCAACTTCCTTTGAAGAAGCTTCTACTCGAGTTGAGTGGAAAGAAGCTATGCAGAATGAGTATGATGCACTCATGAAGAATGGAACTTGGAAGCTGGTTGACCCTCCAGTTGGAACCAAACCAATTGGCTACAAGTGGGTGTACAAGAACAAATATAGATCAGATGGCTCACTTGACAAGCGCAAAGCGAGGCTTGTAGCAAAAGGCTATGCACAGAAAGAAGGAATTGACTATGAAGAAACATTTTCTCCTACAGCAAAATGGGCTACCATCCGTACCTTACTCTCTTTAGTTACTCAAAAAGGGTGGAAAGTTCATCAAATGGATGTGAAGACTGCTTTCTTGAATGGAGACTTGAAAGAGAATGTCTTCATGTCTCAGCCAGAAGGGTTTGTTGT